>JAFFZH010012567.1:0-24762 GCA_018420115.1 Euura saliciscinereae
ATTCGGAATTATGCCATTCGGTACTTTAAAATTCGGAATTATGGCCTTTCGGTTACTTTTCAATTCGGAATTATGCCATTCGGTACTCTTAAATTCGGAATTATGACCTTTTGGGGTAAAATCGTTCGGGATTTTGAACCCGCCTCGTCAGAAGGAAAGACGGAGGCAGATAAAAAATTATTGTCTTCACAAGCGAGATTCAAATAATTAAAAGGCCTGACTGAATGTAGTAATCACAAAAATGGTGACATGAAAAAAAAAAAAAAATTCCCTGTGGCTCAGTGGAATTCCTTGACTTTTCCCGACTATCGGAATACCCTGACTATTCCAGGTTTTCCAGATTTTCCCGCCCTGTCGCCACCATGATTGAGCCGATCTATTGAATCGGACGTTCCTAATATTTATCCTAATCCTAATATAATATAATCATGCCATATTAATAAAAGAATAAATTATAAAAATGTATAATATATAATAATGAATATGGCATATTTATTTATTATTTTATTTTATCAATATCGAATATCAATATATATTTATCTTAACAAACACATCGAGAGCGAAGCTACGTGAAACAGATTTTTTTTTCTGCTTTTTTTCTGCATACCTATATTTTTTTTTTAATGATTTTTTTCTTCTCTGTTTTTCTTATTTTTCTACACAATGTCAGAACATTTATTATACTATAGAAATTATTGTAGGATATTTTTTATATATTCTCTATAAAAAAAAAAAGGTCAAAAACGAATTGTAAATAATTAGATAATAAAGAATATAAATTCTTATATACTTTGTCAATAGAAACAAAAATTGGAATGTGTTTGTTTTTTTTTTCACTCGGTATGATAAACAAGGAAAATAAAATGCGGAGGAGTCGAAATAAAAAATCGATTAATTGAATTAATGTACAATTAGAAAAGAAAAAAAAAAAAAAAAACCAGCAAACACACGAAAAAAAAAAAAGTCAATTTCAGATAATTAGTTGTAAATTTGTATCATATAATAATAATATCTATAATAATCTATGAAAATATTTAAAAGCGCGCGTGTTTTTAGAATGGATTAATTAATTAATTAATTTTATAGATATATATACCCTATAAAGCGAATTTAATAATTCAGCGTATCGAATGATGATAAGCTATATATTAAATAATTAGCATCGCATCAGATTGTTTATGATTATATATAATAATAATAATTATCAAGCCTAACACAAAAAATCTCAACGCGTATTATATAATATTTGTGTTGTATATAATAAACTACAAGTTTAATTACCCGACTGAAAGCATTGAAAAAAAAAAGGTTTTTCGTACCATCGGATGAAATTCTGTTAGTTTTTTTATCAAATTTTATATACAATCTTATCTCCATTTTCCTACAGATATTCACGATGGAGGACAAAATCGAGGTAAAATTTGATCCAGTTTTATAGAATATTATCCGATTATAACAGAAACAATTTTTTTTACCGGCTATTTAATATCATTTAGTGAATATTTGTTGAGTATTAAATCTTCTCAAGGGATAATAATTAGCTTTAGATTTATGTAAATTTATTGTATGTGTGTGTATTATCTTCTAATGTTCTGGTTCTCATAGAAATCATAAATTATCTTCTGATAACGTAGCAAGAAAAAAAAAAAATAAATTGCAAACAGAAATAAAACTACTAGTTCAATTTATTGTTTCTCTTTTTCTTCCAGATTCAGGATTCAAATTGATGGGAAAACCTTCTACGCTGATCATATTCTTTCTTTTTTTTATTTTTATCGTAGATTATCTATGAGACGATGAGAGAGAGGGGAAATAATCTCATGCGACGTGAGATTATTATTCTTACCGATGAGAATATATTAATTTAATCGATTTTATTTTCAAAAGTAATGACTTCTACCTTCGTTATTTTCTTTGGATCAGGTGTTCCGGTTTCCAATATTTCAACCTTTTGATAAACGTTGGGTGAATTGAGCCAACGTGTCCTGTCCGTTCCTTTTCGACCGCCTTTCCACAACCTGGAGGACAGAAAAAAAAAAAACAAACAAAATTAAATCTTTGATAATCGTTGCTTTTTTTTTTACAGCCAAAAATCGTATTATACCCCTGTCTGTAGAGTTCTTCTTCCTCGAATAGATAACCCAAAGAAGAAACTGCGGGAGGTACTTCGACGTCGTTGCGTGGTCTCGGAGGGTCTCCCTTGACGAGAGGATGTCTGTAGATGTAACCCGTTCGGAAACCCTGGATAAAAGAAATAGAATCTTGATTATGATTATCGAGATTCTTTTTCCTCCTCGATTATCGAATTTCGTACCGCGTTGTCTAGCATTCGCATCAGTGCCTCGAACTCGGTGCCTCCGATTCTCCACCGTTTCTCCAGCTTGTCGGCAAGCGGCGAGGGTTCCGCGACAGACGGGTGTTGAGGGACCGGCGGTTTCCTGGATGCCTCGAAAATCGCCTTCCTAGACTCTTCGGAAACCAACGAAAGATTGTCGATACCGGCGGGTATGAGCTTCAGCTGAGTTTCGCATGCCAATACGGTATTGTAAACGTTGTAAAAAGCCTCCTCCACCGTCTCGCCGCAGCACAATACGCCTCTGTTCGTCAAGAACATGATTTTATTAACCGGACCCAAGTTCCTAGCTATCTTCTCCTTCTCCTCGGGCTCAAAAACGCCCCCGATGTATTGGTGGACGCTAGTTTCTCCGATCACTACGCTCTCCTGGCCGAGAGGCAAGAGTCCGCATTTCAGGGACGAAACCTGGTGGGAAAAGCTGTTAGAATATCTGTTCGAGTGTCTCCGGACATTTCGCACACTCACGGCTATGACGGACGGAGTAGTGATGTGGATGATGCATTTGATGTCTGGTCTGGCGGCGTGTATCGCAGAATGTAGTTGAAAGGCGGTCACGTGAACGCCAAAGTTTGTGGTTCCCTGCTCGACGACTGAACCCTGCATGTCAACTTTTACAAGACTGGAAGCGGTGACTTCGTGATAGAGCAGACCGTATGGATTGACTAAAAAGTGTTCCTGGTCCTGGTTAAGCCGGGCTGTAATCAGCCCTCCTACGCCTTGAGTCCAGCCGTAGAGATCGAGGAGTCTGAATACCGCGGCCAACTTGCATCGCAGCAGCTTCTCTCCCTTGGCGTAGCCCATGCTCTCTACGCCACGGATGTCGTTTATAGGCACCACGCAGTTTGAGCCTTAAACGTGGACGGAAATTGAGAGATTAATAGATTCTCGTCAAATTTTTTCATTCAACATTATCGATTGACATTATCCAATTCTCATGTGCGATTTTACTGGATAATTCAGTCACTCGACCGATTTCAACGTATGATGAAATATTGGACGAATAATTACTTTTGAATCCATTAGGATTGAAGCGAGCACCCTGAGCTCCCATCATGTCAGAAATTTGTTGTAAAAGTCCCGAAGGTCCGACGCCTCCGTCCTTCATCTGTGTCTCGATAATCCGTTCTAATTCTTCTCTGAACAGTCGTGAGTTCATCATCATCTCGACTCTCCTCCTCCGTTCCATTTCTCTCATATCCTGAAAAGAATGAGAAAACATTTGTTCATTTGCCGTTGGAATGATGGTTTCGTTCGATCTTACCGCGTCTATGTCCGCGGGTCTCATTTTGCTTTTCTCTTCTTCGGTCAGACCGTCAACCGCCCCATTCGTGTGCGGCTCAGAAAGCTCGTGCTGACTTGTGTCCGCCATCCTCGCACCTCCCCCAGCTAACACCGACTCCTGACAACACAAGACGCAATAAATCATTTAGTGAATCGATCAGGTGAATTCTTAAGGTCTGGTTACAAGATGCAGAGGTGATACGGAGTCTTACGGAAGCAAACCAATTGGACGCGTAGCGTAAGACAGCATGTTTTTTGGAAAACTTGCCTCTGCGCAGTGTATACCAGAGTTTAAGTTATATATTGATCGTCAATCTTAGATGAAAACCCTATCGACACACTCACCGAAGATAAAATATCATGATTATCATTACAGTATAAGCATGATGTAGATTCATCTTCAAAAACAACATCATCATGATTGACTATGGTGTTTATGAGTGCTTGATGAACCATGTTCACACCAACGGTGAGATGGAGCATCTCAATATTGTTCAACTGTCCGAAGAGTTAAAAACGCATTTAATTGATAATACCATCATGAAATAAGGCAGAAACACTATCCGCGTCAATGTATGTTGCTTATACTTCACAATTTACATCACACCATGTGATAGTATACGTTGACTTTATCACATTAACGTCGTACTTCAATTACACATTACATAGCTCATAGGTCCTTACTCATATACGTTACGTTCGGTTATTTCACCCGGGTTACATAACAAGGCGTGTAAGTATACGTAACGAGTCACGGACTATCGGTTGAGTTCAGCGTTTATCCGCATGATCATGATCATCGACATCGGTAACAAGATACAATCCCAATGCACGCATCGCATACGACATCTGATGTCAATCGTTCGTTCACTTAAATTTTTAATGTATATCAACTGCACGTTGTTGTAAACGGAAGAACTTCTGGTTTCACTCGGTATCGGGTTACATCACTGCACTATAAAAACAAAAGGAGCAACGGTGATGATAATCGGTCTGTACTTTTGATGGTATGTAGGCTAATTGCCACTCGGAATGTATGATCAGTGATCATTGATCACGAGTATTTGGTTGTTTGCCTCAACCATCAGACATGCCACTGCTGATTGTGAACTTGAATCTGTTTCATAGTCAGTTCTGCACTATTACTCTCCTCCACCACATGTGCAGAAGGTAACCAAAAGGTCCGAGAATAAGAAGAACCGGATTGCGCCGGTTTCACCTATCGCCAGACTCCGGCCTAGCACTATCAGCCATAACTATTACACAGACGGTACTTTGAAGGTATCAGTTACTACTGCTGATAGCCGTGTTCGTCAGTGTCAGACAGTTACCTCACACCGTTTTTTGCAACTGATGACGTGCTCAAACAACAAAAGGATCTCTTAAAGCGGATTATAATTTCGATAATAGACAATTCAGCTCAGTATTAGCTCAGTATAGAGTCTATAGTAGGTGTAGCAGACTCATCAGAATTGTACGAGTTACGTTACCGCTACCGTTCGTCACGCTATGAAACATCTATCTCTCTTTCTCTGTTTTTTTATCTACTCTTTACCTGTGTAATGTAACAGTATAGCAGTCTCGCTCCGCAGAGTACACAGGTAGGTTCGAGTTCGTGAAAAATTTGCTGAGGTATATTAGCGACTGTTATGCAATCGTTGACCCTGAAAGACTGCAAGGAGGAACAAACTGAATACCTCAACCATCAGATAATACAAGATATAAGCTTCACATGTTGGCTCGTGTTCCATGTTCGCTTCTAAAAAAGCATAAACGTACCCTACAGCAGTACAGGCTACAGTTGTGTTCACCTGACTCGAGTGGTGAGCTTAACTTAGTTATGGCTTTGGGTAGGCCGGATACAGTATCAGTATCGTTGCTCGGTCGCATTTCTATGGTTTTTATTTTCCAGTCGTAAGGATGATAGAGCGAAACGTGTAATCTTATTATCACACGTATAGTGGTAGCAGCGGTAGCCTGGCTTTCCTCACATCCCGTCTTCGTCTCTTTTCCCTTTTGAAACCATCCGGAATACTTAAGAGACTCAATTTTCACGTCATGACGTACATTGTTCGATATTACAGACGTTTTGAGTAATTACAATGCATGTGTGAATCTGACCTCCTCGTTTATAGAAACTGGCCAGTTGAACAGTGTCCGCAAAGCAGTCTGGCCAGTTTCCAGATAAAAGAACAGTATCATTGTAAAGTTTTTATGCATTCATCTTCATTCTTGTTGACATAAGTTCGTTTTTGCATCACAAATATAATAGGCGATGGAAACAAGAGCAAAATGGCTATAAGAATGCAAAAGCACCCTCTGTAAAAAAAATTGTTTGCCCTCCGCATGTCATAAAACTGGCCCCAAAGTTTGCACACCTTTATCATCACAAAGGGATGAAGAACTGAAGTATGAACCTGCAGTTCAATGTGTGCTCGAACTTGTACCTACATTTTTGACCAGTCATTGTGTGTTTTTTTTTTTCTGTACAGAGGCAAAATATTCGGTAAATAAAGAAAGAAAGAAAAATAGTAAAAAAGGTTTGTAGTACAAGGGCAAAGGACGAAGGGCGCCGGTCGTAGACCCAGACGTGGCGACTCGAGGGGTGGATCAATACGGTAAACCGCCTTTTTGCTCCTGCCTATGCCGCCCCATCGGCACCACCGACTCCGCTTCTACGTAAAACGCATGAGGTGTGTCGTGCTGTCCACCTATGATTTGTCCCCCATTCTTTCAATGAAGAAAAGTGAAGGAAATGAGAGAAAAATGTCAGCTTCTTTTTTATCAGCATGTTTTTGTAATTTTCGTCAATCCATTCATCTGGATAATAGTTTTTATGCCTTTAATCTACTCGCGGTATGATAGTAGCTCCGAAATTTATGGGTATTAAAAAAGCAGTATGAGAAGGAGAGGAATGGTTTAGTGACCAGAAATAGATCACATATCTACTATATACATTTACTGAAAATATACAGACTGGATGCCTCTACTTAGGGTATTTTTATGTATATTCAAATATACGACTGAAATTCCTGTGATGAAAATGAGAAAAAAAAAGATCGACGATTTTGGAATACCGCGAGATCTAATAATGGTCTCGTAACTTTACACCACAAATTTTTTTGGCCTTTCCAAACTCTTTTGGAATTCCAGACGAAAATATCGTTCATTGATAATTCGAGCTGATATATAGTGAAAAACGATGTAGGTTTGAAAAGAGAAAAATAAGAAACGTCATGAATATCCTAAGATCAACGAACCATGAAGGAAACAGTTTGAATTCGATCGATATGAAATTAACTATCCAAGAATGAGGCTTTAATTGTTTATTAATGTTGTTATTCATTTTTTTAGGTTCTTAAAGATGATTCTACAAGTTGAAGAGCGTAATTGCGCCATGCGAAGCGTTTCTCATATCACGATAAGTATAAAAATGCGTAATAACAATGATAAGTGTCGATAGATAAATCAGCAACATTCTGATGGCAATTAATCAATTCTTGTGACAAATTGAAATTCTATGAATCACGAATAAATCGAACAAGCTGCAGGCTAGAGAGGCTCCAGGCTCGTTCTCTTATCAAAGTATTGAAGATAACGTTATGAAAGAGTACACAGATGCGTTATAAATGAGCTACCATCGTCGGTTAGGTCATATACTAAACTAAGATAGTCATCGATAAGTAACTCAAGCTTGAAAAAAAAGATCCTTTTTCTTCCAATTATACAGCATGTTTGGATATAGTCTATGCAGTATTTCGCTGAGCGGCGCGCCAACTGGCGGTGGCGTCATGGTAGCTCGAGCAACCGTGGAGTCTCTCAAACTCAAAATTGCTCTAATTCGAAAACTATGAGACCCTCGATGATCTGACTGAGGGAACTTTGTCTTCATTTTCGAGGTAGAACGAGATGGAATAACTTTCGATCGGTGACTTCAGAATGTTTAATCAGATGAAATTAATAAAGTCTGGGGCTTCAGAAAGTATTCTTTTTGTGCTTAATAGAGAGTCAATGACATCGGTAACGCTATTTAAAAATCTAAGATCACCGAATTAGCATAAAACTTGGCAACTGTTAACTTCTGCTGATGCGCTATACAGTAAAACCTCAGTCCCTGTCCGCTCTCGGGACTGAACGCTTCAGTCCCTGTCCACGGAACAGCTGACTGTGGAGGGGAGCGCTCGGCCAATCACGATACAGATATAGTTAGACGGGGCGTGACAGCTGTGAGCAGCACCAATCCGGCACCGAACGGCGGACAGGGACTGAAACTAGGGACCGGACAGGGACTGAAGTTGGACAGGGACCGAGGGGACAGGGACTGAGGTTTTACTGTATATGAAGGCGGTGTAGTGCTAATTAACAACACCTATTCTACAGACGTTCTAAGTTCAAGAATTTTATCCACAAATACCTATACACAAACGACATGTGAACACAGGGTGTTTTCTAATTACAAACTGATGTCAACCACCCCAATAATTTATAGAGCCAAAATTAGTTGACTTGAATCTTGTTAAGGAGGGCAAAAAACACGAGTTTTTAATGCATGTGCGGTAAAAAAAGCAATATAACTCCCATTGTATGTCACACATGTAATTTTTTTTTTATTTCTAAATTTGTTTCTCCCGTTACGTAGATGATATTACGGTCAAAGTAATTCATGACTATCTAAAATATCGTTGCTAAAAGAGCATATAACATAATTTTATCTACGTGGGCGATGCTGTGAATTGCTCCACTTAATCTCAGTGTGACGTTGAGTGCATATATGCGTACGGCTAGCTAGGATGGCTCTACTCTACTGGCTAATTCTCGCCTACCTATCCTACCCTACTATATTCCTCAGTAAGAGTATACCGAGATATATAAGTGCACACATTGGCTACAGTCATAAAGCACAGGATATCACTAATCTACACCCAGTGTCTAGTTTGAATCGCAGTTTTGCAAAGCAGGGATGAAGAAAAAATTCTTTACAAGACTAGATACCCAAATCTATAATCATTCAGATTTCAGTATCTTCAAGAATCTCCACATATTTGATCAAATTTTAGATTACATCTCGCATTAATCAACACTTTGTAAGTCTGTCCGTATCGCAGTTACCGGGTTCCAATATGATACCAGATAAAAAACAAACGAATTCAAACATCTGCTAATCGCGATGCTTTCGACTTTTGTCTGAGACTTTTCCCAGTAGCATTTCAGGCTTCCAATATGGATTCGACGTTGATTGATGAAAATAAGACACCCTGTATACAGTGTACACAAATTTGTCACACAATAATAATTTCTTGCTTTCCGGTGCACTGCAGCGACATACATGCACTCGGGCATAAAACTGAAAACCCCCTCGACAATTGTGGAGCCAGAACAGGGTGGACTTTCATTCTTTATGAAGGAAAAAATACATGGATATTATCTGGCTGGCAATGTGCATGTACATGTGCCCGTATCAACGTCACTACTACAAACCCCAACCCTAATTCTCAAGTGGTCTGAGTCTGGCTTAACGTCTGCCACTCGGAATACAAGCGAGTCACGAGAGCGGAAAAATTCATTATCCTATAACTACAGATGAATATTCATCTTCGAAGAAGATATATACTAGGTAAACTAAAGGATTTCTTATAGATGACTAAAAATCAAACTTTTCAACACTCAACATGAACGATCAAATATTCGTGGACATAGTTTGATAGAATTTTAGAACATTTCACAAACGTTCATATAATTTAGTAACACACTAAACATATTTTTCCACAATTTGTACCCGATCATAGAAAAACTTTCAATTCTCCGAATGTTCTAGTTCCAGTCTTTATAGCATCTTGGAACTCATCGAAAAAGAAACAGAATTCGATTTATATGACGAGTTTGTACGATTTTCTAAAAAAAAAAACATCATTAGAAGCAAGTAGTCGACACAAACAGCTCGATTCATGGCATATAATGACTAAGAAATGGGAAGTCGTTGAACTATTCATTCAGTTATTTTAGATAAACGTGTCCTGTATTATACGAGGAAGAATTTATCGTTATAATGTCATTATGATATGTGTACTGCACACGCATACGAATGACTTCCTGAAATATTCAGTGTTATCTACACATGGTGCGTATCTTGGTGGTTTTCTGACTGTCGTATCAAATAATAATGAGAAAACCGATAATGATGAATAATTAAAGAATTCCAATATCAAAAGACCAAATAACAATTAATAATGAGAACATTTCATTGAATGTTGTGCAAAAGTTTATTCAATTTTGTCAAACTGACGACGATCTTAATCATTCTATCAAAAAAAGAGCACTGAGTATGTTACACAGTTTTTTCTTCCCATTTTCCCGAGTTTCACTCACACAAAAGACGAAAAATAAGATTGATTGAAATTTCTGTCTGCTATGCCTACTTCGCTTCTCGCTCATTTCACATATAAGCAAACTTTTTGTTCAATTTCTGCTCTTCGTTACTTCTCCTTTTTTGATAATCGATACGCATAAGCCCACTAGACGTGCGGATGGATGTCATTATAATGAACCACGTAACCGCAAGTAACTCGAAACGAGTAGGTGCACCTTCCTATTCATTATGATTATCATCATCATCATTATTGCAATTTAGAATGTAACGTTAAAACCATCGTAATAGCATCATATGACCAGCTTATTTTCTGTTGTCAGCGATTTGACATGATTTTGAGAGATTTTTCATTGTAAATTCATCGGATTTCAAGAGACTCAACACTCTGAAGACTTCATAAAACTCCACAGAGTTCAAGAGATTCTCAAAGGTTTTGAGGTACTCCAAAAGACTTCATAGGATTTCATGAGACTTCCTGATACCTCAAAGAGACTTGAAAAGGAAACTGATCAGGATGTCATGAGGTCATTAGGTTCACGGGATTTCATGGTCCTCGCTGGAACTCCAGACATATTCATGTCCTTTCCTGATTGCAATTGATACCATCCCACTAGTCCATGCAGAAGCGATGTCACAAGTGATCGAAACAGTTGGGAACAGTCAGAGAAAGATCTGAACATGTGATGATGAAATGGTACATGTCATGAAAATCCCACAACGTGCGATGAAATGTCCTCCATTGTGGCTCCGTGATACTTGGACAAGCTCTTTTTTCAATTACTGCCACACCAACGAAACAAAGAGAAAATAAGTGTCGATAAGTATCGCAGTGCACGAGCACCGAGCAGGTAAGTGTATTTCCGTAGCCGGAAATCCAGGTGCGGTTTGGGGTCGTCGACGCGTTTGTTTAGTATAGCTTCCTGTTGCACACAAACTATAAGCACGTGTGTGAGCCTATGTGGTCTGTCCTCTACTATATTGATCCGTCTGAGTCTTTTCCCGAATCCCAGAACCTCACACGACTTATCCACCCTGCAATGGTCTCCACCGTTTTGCATGATCCTTGATAATCCTGCAGCATTTGATTGCCAGTTTTATGCCGCCACGATACGAATAGCGGCATCTGTTGTAACAGTTGATTGTGATACTGATAAGACTGAACCTCAATTGCATTGTCGTTAACTGTATAACAACTCGGATGAAAGACAGTATAGATTGGAGAGACAGTTTGATAACTGTCTCTCCAATCTATACTGTCTTTCATCCGAGTTGTTATACAGTTCGACATCTTCGAACGAGTTCAACAACTCGACATCTATTTTGAGATTATGATTTATTTATACGGTGTACTCGTGAGGAATTCTCGTGTTGACCTTCGTCTGGCACCAGACACGATCAGTTCCAATTTGTAATTGAGTATGAATTGAGCTGACTCTATTATACGATTACATCCGAATTCACCGAGGGGTGAATCAGTGCTGAAATTGACGTGAACAAGGCTTCAGAGGCGTCATGGGCGTCATTTTCAAGGGTTCTATGCTGACTTGATGAACGTTTCAAACAGTTCAATAGACTCCACATTGGATTTCTCGTTTCTTTTGAAGCTGCGTGTTCTGGTTCACAGGGCAAAGAGATTGGTACAACCACCAAGAATAAAATGACCCCTGCGAACCTGCTGCTGCCATACATGCAAGAGGCTGGAGGCCTTCTTTCAAATCTCTTTTACATATGCACATACATAGTTGGCACAGTTTACGTACGTTGCATCCATGTACTACCTTAACTATTCATAGTTATGTGCGCAGAGATGGATAGATAGATAGGTTTATAAATAGACGAGATGAATGAAGGTCCACACGCGGATCTTCTCAATGATGATGATGATGATGATGATGATAATAATTCTTGAATGGAGAGACATTTTTCAGTACGTTTCAAAACAAGATTCACATTATGATTGACCTCATAAATCTGCTATGATGATAAACGCAAATAGTCATAATGGTAATGAGATCAAAAGTGACTATGAATGGTGTTTCATATGTGATGATCACAGATTTTGGCACTTTCTCTTTCTGGCCACGTCCAATTCTCCAATTATATCCTATACTCCGTTATTCTCTGTTATCAGTTTCGTATTTCGACCCAGAAGGAAAAAAATCTCATCAGTATTGTGTAACCATATGATTTTCCAGTCTTCCATGCATTTATAGGGATCCACTGACGATATGATATAGAATATAGAAGTTCATCAGTGGTTGGATGAATAAATGTGGTCCGAAGAGAGGAAGAAAAAGAATATAGATAAAGATTACGATGTGCACCAGAGTTGTCTGATTTTTCAAATTGTACTATCAATGAAGATTGTATTTTGGCGTGTCTACTAAGTCGGCATAGTCTTCGTTGGCAATTGATTGATTCTCTTTGAACTGTATAATACGATTAGTTAGGAAGCGTGGACCGATGATCAAGTCCACTTTACGAGGCACCCTATTGTTTTTTCATCACTTAAATTTTATTGATCCGATTGAATGACGATCCGCAGGTTTTTGTCGGGACCCATAATAATTCACTGTATATGACATAAGTGTTTGAAAACGTTTCATTTATCTAGAATGATAGAGATGAAATGATTTTTCCTACGAACTTCCTTCACATGCATCTGAACATATGAGAAGTATTTTGGTCGTCTGATGCTGGGGTGATTCTACATTGTCTGGGTAGAGGCTAACTAAGTAATATAATATAATCAAGTAGATAAACGATGACATCACCTAGTGTATATATACAGCCATACGGTTGTACGAATCGCTGAAAGCTTTGATAAAAAAAAAGTGAACTAATAAAGTAGAAAGAAAAAAAATCCCGAAATGTGCAATGCGTTAGAGATGAAGAAGAAGGGAAACTAAATTCGACCGTCTAAATCAGCATTACCGGATTCGTGACGTCACTTCGAACGACCGGATCGTATGGCTTACGTCATCACCTCGTTCAGATCCACTATAGTAGATATGGTAACAATAAATCGTGAAGAACTCCACAATCAACGGATTAAACGACTTACCTAACTCTCTGATTCGTCGTATAGTGGGATATTCATGTGGCATGGGCGTAAAGTGAATTTTTACTTGGCAAGGGCTAAAGGGTCACTTTACAATACTTTGTACGGAAAAGTCAAAAAGTTACTTTTCAATGCCTGTGCATAATGCTGTGTAATGTAATATTAAAAAATAAAATCAATCTAATGTGAAGACGCTACTAAATTCTTTCTTGCAGGACATTAGGCTGATCTCCAAAGTTGGGAATTAATGACAGTGTGCTTGCTGTTGATTAGTTGATTAATTAATTCAGTGCGGTGCTTGTGATTTTATTTATGTAACCTAGTTGCCTCTGGTATACTATACATACCTGCCTATATCTACTACGAGAACCGTACAATGAAAAGGAAGAGGCATCACTTCTATTCTATGCACGTGTACCGTAATAACATGTCGTAAATCGTTAATAGTTGATCGTAAGTCGTATAGATCGTCAGATCTATCTGTATTAACGTGTGATAGGTTCTTAAATATGAGGATCATGTTTCATCAGAAAATGCAACGTACATCAACTCTTCAGATTATAGTGCATATCAAGTGGGACAATCAAGACAAAATGATTTTCGCTTTGAGAAGTTTTTCCTTACTTCATAGATTTAGCAACTACTTTAACGATTCTTGTCAATATATCATTTGTTACAAGTATTAAGAGTGACTCACCTTTTCTCGTTTAGACTTCTAACCCACTGCACCCTGAAACAGTGAATAAAAAGGTGTAAATTTTAGACGTCAATTGAATAAAAATCGTTATAATTGATCCAGCAATAAGAATGTGAGAGAAATTGTATCGCCCATTCATTATAATATTCACTGATTCGCTTATATTGCTTGCATTCTTGCATATAGACATTAAATTTCTCCAAATAAGAAGCGTTGGTATAATAAACTGCGCTATGCCAGACGGAAAACGACGGAAACAACGGTGTAGTTATACGGCTGCATGCAATTACCTCTTCCGGTAATGCACGCGCTCACATGCATGTGAGTTCCCGATTAGGGTAAGAAGGAACCGCAGCCACGATACAACCTTCACCTTATCTAAGCTGCGGTAGGTATAATTTAGATAAGACTGCAATTTTCTTTTTTTCATCGACAGTCGATGGTAGGTAGGCGATGTATATCGATGAGGATACCATCACGATCTTCACATCAAAAAGTCCCATTTCCCAAGAACTCGCGATGCATGATGAGCCATTCCAAGACTGGCAAGACAAAATGCGATGTTGCCAATATCAATCGATAGATTAGGTAGAAATTTGAGCACCAATATTGATCACATTCCACTTATTCAATCGACACAAGAATGGCAAAATTCTTTGCTTTTACCGTCACCAAGTGGACTCAAAATGTTGCGGTACAGAGACCATAAGGGATAATTGTGACCACTGTAATACGAGCGCTGGCGTCGATTGGCCATCGCCTCTTCCACCATCTTGAAAGCATGTCATCAAGCTCAGAGGATAAAATTGAAACGTAAGAATCATGTAATCAAATGGAGTGAAATGATCTGTAAATGTACCAAAGAGAACAAGAAGAACGGGAAATCGATCATTTTTCAAATGAGTTCGTTTCGAGTTCACTAGATCCAAGAGACCATAAATAGTATTATGAGTCACATTGTATATTACACAAATTTCATTTTCGTTTTTTTCATGAGACTACGGGGGGTGCGTGTCTCGAAACGGTGCGGGAGAACGTAACGATCGCGGTAAAACAGGGTGGAATACGACGATGGACGAATGTCAATGACCGCCCGAAACCCTCATCAAGCAGACTTGTAGACGTGCCGCTGTCTACCCTTCGGTTCATTATAGTATCTCTCTCTTTACAGTTTGTCTGTGGTTTTTGTACCCCTAGATCTGGATCATGGTGGCCACGAGAAAACCATCCGCACAAATTTTTTTCAATTTCCTGACTTTGTCCTGCGACCATTGGGCTCCAATTACTGTGTAAATATGAGCTTACTACAGGGTAAAGTCCCAACAGCTGAACTACACTTTGAAATTGGCTAGAATCGAGAAACAAGCTTTCAAAGCCTCATTTCCTAATTGTAGCCAACTTCAGATTGTTCATCCTTCATATGTCATATGAGACTGAAGCTAAGGTGAGAAGTGGGTGCAGCCACCACGTATCAACGTCCGTTCAGTTTACACTGTATACATTAGTACCAGTACATACATATTTGTGGATAAACGATGAGCTCTGATAAGGTGCCTGACCCATTTCGTTTTTTATGATCAGTTACGAGATTATAAGAAAGAATATGAGTGTTTGTACCGAAGTAATCTTCATTTGAAATATCGATTAGACAAGATATCGTTGGTTGATAAGGAGACGACGACTTGGGTCGACTTTAAAACTCAACGTTTTATATTGTAGAACACAAAGCTAATTTTATCATAAAAAGAACCTCGTTTCTTTAGCTTCTTTCTCATGTCACACATGTAGTGTGAATATGAATTAATTACAGAATAATGTAAACCGCAGATAATACAATCTACTTGGTACACTATAATATCCATATATCTTAGCCATTCGATGTTAAGCCTCGACGCATCTTCGTTCGAATCATCAACAATTGCGATTAATCGAAGCTTCTGACTAACCAATCAATTGCCGGAGCTAATTTTAGCATAGTTTTGGTCAGATTACAGCCTGACCCGTTAAATTCGTTCGATTCACACTCCCCGCAATCCGGATAACGTCGTCGATGACGGAACGCGGCAGTAGAAAGACCTGGGACGACGGTCGTTCAGTTATTCAGTTATTCAGGTTCGCCACCACTGCGCGTCCGCCTCCACGTCTACTTCGCATCGCTGAGTCTTTACCTGGTAGAAAATAGAGATCGTATATCGAAGCCAACCAGACACGGCGATGACCATCCGGATTATTTTCGTACCTAAACCAAAACCGCAAAGTTTTTTTATCTCTTGCTACCTTCCTCTTCTCGTACCCACACGGAACACAGAACGGAGGAAAACTCGTCTGCTTCCTATTTTCTGGGCACTTTGCCAAAATAACACATCACACACATGACGACAGTGATGTGTGTATGGAATAATTCCCCTCCACACGTGGGTTCTTGTAATTCACACATTCCTCTGATCCTAATGGTGAAACGAAACCCTGCACTGACATTGAAGTCCATCAGCAGGGAGGTGGCCAATGATTATAGAATATAGAAGTTCACCAGCTAACACATCCGTACTTTCATGTGTATCAATCCAACTACGTGGTGGCCACAAATTTCTGGGGAAACAATTTCATGACATTTCCAGGTCTTCCAGGTCTGTGGCCACCCTGCTCAGGTATGGTATAATTCTTGTCTTTCTTCGTATCGCAGTAGTAACAATAACACGATGAATATTTCAACAGAAGTTGGTCAGCCAGGACAACCAGTCACATCATCATCATCATCATCATCATCACTGAGTCGACGTTGTTACCATAGGTATTATTTAGAAGATAATTACGCCTTCGTTGCAGCAAACAGGTTGTCGCACAGTCATGTGTTACGTACGTATATTTCGTATTGGTAGACACAGTCGAACCCTGACGGAGAGCAAAAGAATACGTCAGGCAATCAAACTCTAGCACAAAGACAGTCCTTCCCACTATGCAACGACGCAGGGTAAAAGTTCTAACCTTTTAGACTGAAGATTGGAAACGCGAAGTCAGGAGTAGCTAGGTTTTAAGCCTGTGGTCCGACTGTATATATACCCAACCATCCAAGTTCACATAGGTGTGTGTGTGGATAAAGATAGAGATCTATGACGTCACGGTGCAATTAACCTCGAACTCGCGGTCTATGTACCAACATCGTACCAACCGCATGTATCAAAGAGTTAGTGAGTATGCCTATGTACGTTTTATGTACACAGCGGTAACCGGACGGACCCCCCCGCATCCTTAACCGACTGACCGTTACTCGTATTATGGATGGACACGGGTCAGAAACAGAGTGTGAAATATATGTACGTGGCTTTGTGTGGTTCTGCACAAAATATTTTCATTTCGACATTTTCTAACTAGGTGAACAATCATCAAGTTCTTAGGAAATTGATTTACCTTTGACTCAAACAACGAAAAAGCGACCACGACCACTAGATAAGATAATAATAATGATGACGATAGTTAAAAAGATGGTTTTTTTTTCTGAAGAAGCGGGAAGAAGGATAATTATTATAATGGTGGAACTGTAACATTCGTGATTACCTCCACTACGGTCAGATGTATAAGTGAGTATGTATTACTTCTACAATGTAGTTTATGTTTGTACCTCTACAATCTCGATATGAACACATATGTTCTACCACACATGCATTAAAAACTCGTGTTCTTTGCCCTCCCTCAATGGTATGGAAGCCTCAGTTTTTATTACCGGGGAAATAAACTTGCCAGCGGGAGAAAAACTGTAATGAACCAAGAAAGTGCTGCCCCTAGCGGAGAACACCGTTCTCATGGTTCTAACCTCACTTTCACTTGTTTTTTTTCTGCCTGTGTGGTAGAAAATAACATGTTTTTCACCGTGAAATGTGGGGTGATCCATAATAATGGATACATTCGCGTCGGTTTGAAACAATGTTTCGCTCCATCGTCCATATCAAGCGGATAACGGAGGTTCTACTGTAACTACGTTTCGGAGAATGGAAGAAAAATAAAGAATCACGAGTTCGAATCGAGAACCAACCGAAGCCGGTTTCACAAAGGTCCGTAAAAAGAGAGAGATATGATAAAATAGAGACAAAAGAACGAAGATCAAATTACGGGTTCGCGGAGAAGAAGAGAGAGAACAAAAATTAGAGTCAACTGTGAACAACAATGACAAAAATAAAATCTTTTAAGGTGTTTAACCGAAGGTTGCCATTGTACATGAGTACGTAGACCTGAAGCCAAGGTAACGGGCTCGAGTACAGTTCGAGATATAAATGGCCGAAGAAAACAACAGAGGTAAAAATGTGTGCAGCACTGCACGCTGTCTACATGATCTGCTCGATAGACGGTATATATTCACTGGTATCTGCAGTGACGACGTACGCATGCTCGCACGCACGAAACCGCTATAACAGCCATAATAGCCACCGCTGCCGTTGCTCTCCTCGGAGTTTACGTAATTCCAAGAGGCGCAAGCCCCGGAGGTAACTAACGAGAGGCGAGAGGTGTGATGATGGCAGGTAACGTAAGTAGTACACTACTCGGGACGATAAAAGAAAGAAGACAAGAGAAGAGAAGAAGAGAAGAAACAGAGTCAGCGTAAGTCAGTCACCCTTTCTCTTCTTGAAGCGACCTCGTGTGTGTAAGTGCAGCGGTAGAGCAAAGCAACTATGACATTGTATTTCCTAACTCTAGATGTATGAGGTATTCCAGCCATTATCGCCAAAGATTTAAATCGACATTTTTTAATCATTTTTGCACATGACATAGGTGCAAAAACTTCTCGCCAAGTACATTAATGTTGAACTACTTGAAATCTCTTCGCACTATCTACACTTGATACAGTCCTGACTGACTGTATACAAATGATACGCCTTTATGAGTCGAATCTTAAAAATTTCCCAAGTCGTTGATATTCTTTGTTCGGTTGAATCACTTTTATTGGTTTTAGTTCTGTTTTACCGACAAAGGAATTTAAATATGATCCGAAACAGCGGCTACTTTGATTATTTGGGAGGCGAAAGAGAGACAGTCGAGGCATATTTCTATACATAATGGAGTTAGTCAGAGAGCGTGCGAAGTACAAAATGAAAAATAAATAAAAATTAAATAAGGAGGCGAGGACGATTACGAACTCAGGTATATATCGTGGTGGAGTATACTATATATATTAGTGAAGTCATTATTTGTTTTCTTGCCAAAAACAACCTCCTCGCAAACTATGAGTTGGCAAAGTGTTTGTATATACGAGTTACGATTCACTAATGAAAGACGACTTCAGACAGACAAGGGAGAGAATTTTACATTCACATTCTGAATATACCTATCATAAATGTGTGTAACAGTTCAAACGGTTCTCTAATTGTCTCGCTCTCTTTCTCATTCGCATTGTGTTACGTATTGTATAGGTATGATTCTTTTCTTATCTAATCTTTTGAGATAACTCATTTATCATATACTCGCTGCTATCACTGTCCAAGTAACTGTGAAACATTCGCCAACTCGCCAAAAATAAACGTGTGTACACAATTACAACAACGATCAAGAAGATTTTTGGAGGA
Source organism: Euura saliciscinereae (assembly GCA_018420115.1). NCBI lineage: Eukaryota > Metazoa > Arthropoda > Insecta > Hymenoptera > Tenthredinidae > Euura > Euura saliciscinereae. The sequence continues at coordinate 19,318 of JAFFZH010012567.1, forward strand.
ATCGATTTTATTTTCTGTTTGGAAAAAAAAAACAGTCGGATGAATGGCTGACTTCAAGGAACTCCAAGTGACTTCTGCTGAGTTCAATTCACTTTAAGTGACTTTGGCTGACTCCAAATTACTTCAAATGACTTCAAGGGACTTCGGCTGACTTCAATTATTCACTTTAAGTCACTTTGGCTGACTTTGGCTGACTTCGAGTGACTTTGGCTGACTGCAGTGACTTCGGTTGACTCCAACTAACTTCAAGTGGCTTTGGCTGACTTCAATTGACTTCTGCTGACTTCGAGTGACTTTGGCTGACTTCAATTGACTCCAACTGACTTCAAGAGTGGCTAACCTCTCGGTAACGATCAAGGCGAGCATTAAGCTAGCATTAAAAAAGTGCTTCAGGGCAGTGGGAGAAATTCAGTCCCAATTGAGAAAAGATGAGGTTCAATTTTTTCCAGGGTCTGATCAAGGTATTCATCAATGCAGTAGCTGACTCCAAGATCGTAGTTACGTTAGTCGAACGAATTCCCTTCATTCATTTCGACGGAGTACAGTAAAGATTGGAGAAATTATATAGTAGGTATAAACTACTGTATAGTAGTCATGTTTCGGACAATACATTTCTCTTCATTACGTTATATGCATACATAATATGTATACGAAAGCGTATAAAAATGACTGATTGAGAAATACTCTACGCCGCCGTGTGTTACGGAGACTCCTAGCGAGCGGATTTAAACGTTTTTTTTCTCTCCTTCTCTCTTTTTTTCTCAACAGTATTTTTCTCTCTCAGTGTCGTGTTTATTTTTTATTATCGAGATACGCCAGAGTGGAGTGGCAGTAGTAGTAACCACCTCCACCACCCACCGGTCTCTACTCTCTATAGCTAACTGGCGTTTCCTACAACGGTTCTGATGTCAGACTTTAAACATAGATATTATTTATCTCTCAAATATACGCATCACGGTCAGACTCGAGAATAAAAACCGTTCGAATACGAAGTGAGGAGTCGAAATCGATGGGATCCTGCGGAGAACCAGAATTTGACTCATTTACTCGCCAAAATGAGCCTTGGATCATCGACGACTTTAGAGCCCAGATCGTAACGATATCATCTTACTCCTTTTCCTATCTTCTTAAGGGTATCCAAAGTTCGTTACACATCGAAAAATTGACTTTCTCAAAAATCAGTTGTCGTAAGGTTTTCAGACACACGGTTGATCCGATTACGACTCTCGACGTCTCATTTTCTTCGGAGAGCAATCCTCCATCGTGTGATCGAGGGAAATTGATAAAAAAAATCCTGTGACAAGTTATGGTCGGTTATCGAAACGTTTAGCGACAATCTAGTCACTCTTTTGCCGATAACTTGGTCCAAAAATTTTGTTTCCCAATTTCCCTCGATCACACGATGGAGGATTGCTCTCCGAAGAAAATGAGACGTCGAGAGACGTAATCGGATCAACCGTGTGTCTGAAAACCTTACGACAAGTGATTCATCACGCTGTACCGGTCTCCTCAAATTTCGGAACACATACACACCTCGAAGCGCTTCTGTTTGCAGTACCGCTTCGAACTTGGAATATATCGGTTCAAATCTAGTCGCACAGTCACAGAATCATCACTTCACTTGTTCCAAGATCACAGATGGAAAACAAAAGAACGTTGTCAATTTCGTGTCACAAAGAACGAAGGTAGTCCGTCTTCCAATCGCATGCCAAGATCGTTCGAATTACAGGCATTCATATCAGACAAATCGTGAAAACTACCGCGAAATCCTCACTCCGCGGTATCCTGCAGCGATTTGGGGGCTGCGCTCAGCGAACGACGTCCGCAACCTGAACCGAATAATGGAGGATGATGTTCGCCGAACGGAACGGCAATCCGGGATCGGGGAGGGGTGGGGCGCGCGTAAACTATCCGGAATATTAGCAAAAACGTACAACAATATCGATAGAACAGAGAAAGAAAGAAAGAAGGTAACGGACCGAATGACAAATGACGATCGATATTTTTCCCGCGCGTCCCACTGCCTCGATGCTCCGATGTTTGGTATCTGATCACGATGCCGACAGCGGTGTTAAAATGGCGGACCGAATCGGTTAATTTCGATGTCAAATAATATTTTCGAATCGCGTTCCGAACCGAAGGATGAATTTTTTTCAACCAATCCGGGTCGAAGACAACTTCAGACCGTATACGAACCGATATTGAGATCGTGTCGTGTAGTCTAGCGGTAAATTGACCAGTGTACCGCGCGAGACACACCCCTAAATCGCCGAGTGTCTCGTTGTCACCGATAAATCGATTGTCTAAAGCGGTTAACCGTGTCTATGGGTTGACAATCGTCGTCTGATATTCGAGGGGCGTGACAGGCGTTTTTTTTTCTTTTTTTCTCTATAGAGTCTAGATTTAATAAATTATAATTTCTTTGTACTCACGTGGATCACGTAATCCGGTTAAAATAACCACAGGGACAGGACCTGTCTTTTTCCCCACAGGCGAACCGACTGGCAACAAAACAGTATCACCACCACACGATACCTACGGCACTCGGTACTCCTCGGTTTTCTCGCGACTCGAGTCAAGCCGTTACACAGAACGGACGGACTCCCCACTCCTACGGCGTGACGACGCGCGTGGATAATGTCAACCGCGCGACAGACGGTCTTGCCGGTCTCTCGCTCAGCGCGCTGATACAATCTCAAGACATTTTATTAACGGCTCAAAATCATCGTTTGGACTTGTGATTTGTTATTAAAAAATTGCGTTAAATATATTGTATTTTCGATTTTATGCCTAGAGAATTATGTCCTTTTTTTCCTCTTCCCATCTCACACATCGATAGATTGTTAGGTTAGAAATGTCTATGATGTAGTCTGTACATATGATAAAATTGCATTTTGTTTTTATTTAATGTTTCTATTAGGATGTGATGATGTGACGATCACCGATGTGAATTGGACTGGGGCGAAGTTGGCTGCGATGAGAAGATTCGGAACTAGGGAAGAAATAATAAACACTGCTGCCAACCACGAAAAATGAACTTGTTTTCAATTATTCTCAGATGAAAAATTATGAAATTTTGAAATCAAATGATCCTAGATATAGAAAATAAATAAATATCCACAAATCCCAGTTGATATAATAACCGATAAACATCCATCGATAATATAATTGGAGTTATTATATCAGTTTGAAAATGCGATGAATTTGTTTTTTGTAGGATTATGTCCTTTTTTTCTTCTTCCATCTCACACATCGATAGGTTCTTAGGTTAGAAATATCTATTCTGTAGTCTGTACACATGATAAAATTGCATTTTGTTCTTATTTGATGTTTCTTTTAAGTATGTGATGTGACGATCACCGATGTGAATTGGACTGAAACGAAGTTGGCTGCGATGGGAAGATTCGGATATCTAGGGAATAAATAAGGAACACTGCAGCTTATACGTCGATGGTTTTATTTATTTATTCATTTATTTATTTTTACAAAATTATCGATGTTAATTTGATCGATTTTTATTTCCTGTTGTATCGCAATTTTATTCCACAGAACACCGATCATCCCTATACAAGCTGTTATTGGTATAATCATGGTTGTCCGCAGCGCCGCCAGACGGTAAAACTGTACAGTGTGACGTCACAAGAGACCGCGAAATTCAAACGCTGTATGAAAATAACTTGATTTACGTGAAAACTGAATATAAAAAATTAAGTAAAGTATCTTTTTCATCGATCCTGATCATCAAATTATCTGATAAGAGAATAAAAGAAAAGAAAAATGAAGAAAATTCATGAAATTTTCCTATTATTATTATATTTTTCCCAATTTTCCTAGCATTTGTTGGCAGTACTGACTTCCACTATGCCACTTTGACAGTATGGCCAACCGTAAAGAAATTTCTCTAGATCTAAAAGAATTTTGAGAATATTTTTGCAGATTCTAAAAGAAAAGAACAAAAAATGAAGAGAAATCTAAAGAAATCCGTTAATTTTTGCAGAATTTTAGAAGAAAATATGTAATTTCGTTGGATTTGAAGCAATTTTTTTTTACGTTAAAAAAAACGTGATGGAATTCAAATTTCTGTATAATAAACAAAAAAAAATCGTACCGTTCGTAGAAATCTGGGGAATTTTAAAGAAATTTTAAACCAAAGAGGATATAGAGAATTTTTCGATTTCGAGGTTGGCAACACTGTAGCTCTGTGTCGCTGGTCGTGACGCGAACCTAACCTAAAAACTATCGATTCTAACCTCAAGAATATTTTTCTTCACCGTTTTTCCGATTATTTCTAAACTAATTCGCATCAGATTCCGATTCCGAGTCAACAATGGGACGGAGTCGCTCCCCGTCTCCGAGCAGACGCCGAGATCGATCGAGAGAAAGAGACAGAGACCGCGACAGGCGTAGGAGAAGATCGCGAGAGCGACGCAGAAGGTATCAAAAAAACAGAAAACGATTTTGTTACATCAAAATATCATTTTTTATTCAAATAAAATTATCATCATTTATTGTCTCACACACAAAGAGTGGAAAAAGAAAAGAAAAATTATTGTCTCTATATCTCAGATCCGTCGACCGCGACAGAGCAAAATCCCGCGAACGGGACAGAGAGAGAGAACGAGAGAGACACAGGCGGTCTTACAGCCGGTCGAGATCGAGGGACAGAGAAAGACCGAAGCCAAAATTCAAAATTCCGACCGCCGAACGACCCGCGATCACAGAGGCGGATCTTCAGGGTAAATCACCAGAGGAACAGGACATGATGAGGACCATGGGCTTCTGCGGGTTCGACACGACCAAGGGGAAGAAGGTGGACGGGAACGATATAGGCGCCGTCCACGTTATTCTGAAACGGAAATACAGACAGTATATGAATCGTAAAGGCGGATTTAACAGACCCCTGGACTTTGTTGCCTGAGTTTTGTATTCTGGGCGGGAGCAGGAGCTCCGCGGAAGAAGAGATTTTGATCAGCTGAACTACCGGGAAGACAGAGACAGAATTCTAGCTGTGGAATTTCTCTATAATTTTTGTTTTACCTTTATTTTGTTAGGTATAAGAGAACGATATCGATACTATATGCTAATCGCATCGAATAAAGTGTTGAAATGAAATTTTAAGACAGTATTTTAAATCTGTTTGATGGTTTTGGGGATAATCGAAGACGAGTATCCAGTATTCCAGGGTGTCTACCTCCTCGAAAAAGCTGGAAGTCCAGGAAATTTCAGGGATTTTTTATTCTCCTGAAATATCCTGGTATTCTCAGGGAATTTTTCGTTGTATAAAACACCCTGGAAATCTCAGGGATTTTTTCTTCTGAAATATCCTGGAATTCTCAGGGAATTTTTCGTTGTATAAAAAACCTGGAAGTCCAGAGAAATCTCAGGGGTTTTTTCGTTCTATAAAAAACCCTGTAAGTCCTGGAAATCTAAGAGATTTTTTCTTCT
>JAFFZH010012567.1:29193-41678 GCA_018420115.1 Euura saliciscinereae
TAAAATTCGGAATTATGGCTTTTCGGTTACTTTTCAATTCAGAATTATGCCATTTGGTACTTTAAAATTCGGAATTATGGCCTTTCGGTTACTTTTCAATCCGGAATTATGCCATTTGGTACTTTAAAATTCGGAATTATGGCCTTTCGGTTACTTTTCAATCCGAATCATGCCACTCGGTACTTTAAAATTCGGAATTATGGCTTTTCGGTTACTTTTCAATCCGGAATTATGCCATTTGGTACTTTAAAATTCGGAATTATGGCCTTTCGGTTACTTTTCAATCCGAATCATGCCATTCGGTACTTTAAAATTTGGAATTATGGCCTTTCGGCGCAAAAACATTCGGGATTTTGAACCCGCCTCTTCTTTTCGACTCTTTCCCCCGTCGAAATGAACAAATAATTGCCTTGAATCTGGCGATCAGTCTATTGTATCCCTCGAACAGCGCGTAGACCTTCTGCGCAGGGTTCGACGAGTCCTTCGTCCACGTGACGATCCTGTAGGTCATCAGCGCCTCATAGGCGACGATCATCTGCCTCAAGTTATGCAGCTTTTCTTGAGACTCTGGAACGTTGTCGAAGATGTCGATGCCGTCGTCCTGGATTTCAAAGAATAAATTAAAAATCATTATTAGAATATCCTGAGGTAATTTCGAGGCCGAAGTTTCTGTACCAGTTCGAAATGCTCGAGTTCCGATTTCGCCATCCGATTGCACAGCGACTCGAGAAGAAATCCGAGTTTCAGGATCTCGCCGGACTCCTCGGTCGCTGCCTTCACGTAGATCATCTGCATGACGAGGATCAGGTTGCCTATCGGCTCCTGCAGTACGGATTCCGGGCCGCGGATCGACGTGCATTTTGCCAGCTTCAAAGGCGGAAGAATGTTCGCATCGGGTTCGTAGTACTGCTGGAAGTGGTTGAGCAGCATCTCGATCAGGTACGTCGCCAGTTGCGGATTCATCTGGATCACGTCCGCCAAACCTGTTATTTTTCAAAATTTTATCAATTTATACAATAAAAAAAGTCTTTAGATAATATTTCATCTATTTCTCCAGGTCTCCAGGTTCGCGGATCTCTCCGTTACCTTCGTACAGGCACATCTTGACTTCGGCCTGCTGGGTGAAGCACCTTTTCAAGATGCCCAGTACTTCGAAGCAGAGTAGGATATCCATTTGCGGATTAGATTCTATTCTCCTGTGAACCTCGAGGCTTGTCTGAAAAAGAAACGAAGAAGATTGAAAAGTTGAAGGTTTCAGACTCCCGAGGCTCTAGTATCGACCTGAGTGTGAACCGAGGCGTTCGAAGTGGTCGAGCTGCCGTTGCAGCTGGTCGTCTGGCTCAGGGCGCCGAGGGAATTCATTTTGAAGTTTTTTAACAGCTGGAGGAACCCGGTCACAGCCATGAGTCGGGTGGCCGTGTTGCTCGAGTAGAGCGCCTTCCTCAATACCATGCTTAAAGTGTCGCGGATTTCTTGGCGGACTCTGACGATCGGAAGAACCGCGTATATCACTTGGGTAGCAGCTGCGGAGTTCATGACGATCAACTGCTCCAAGAGAGTGATTATCCACACCTGGCATTCCATCATCAGCAGGGGAACCTTGTGGCACATCGTAGCCAGGCAGTCTGCGCGTAAAGACATTTTTCATATTTTAGAATGAATCAAGACAATCAATTCGTCCGATCGGAGCTCAAGTTTTTCTCTTTCAAGCTCTTTGAGCTCCCCCTCACTTGTGTATTGAGTGACCGAGGCACCGCCTCGTATTATCCTGTCGGTCAGATTCTGAATAACAGTCGGACCGATTTCGTATCGTTTTTTGGTAAGTTTCTGCAGAATCTTGTTTCCGATGTCCCACAAAGCTGCGGTATGGTTTTCGTCGCCCAGCTTCGTGCCCATTCCCATCATGAGGAAAGCCAGGTCTACCAGCCCCTTGACCACGATGTGACGATCTTTGATGCTGAAGAAAATTAATTTAGAAATTTATTCCCCATTTTAAAGACCCTGCGAGGCGTTATACCTGTTTCCCATCACGGAATTGAACGTTTTGGAAACGTGACAAGTGTTTTCTAGCACCTCGTTGAGCCAAGCGCTGTGTTTCTGCCGCTCGTTGTCTTTGAATATCCGGCTTATCGCCATCCTGAGGATATCGAGGATCTGTAAAAATGGAATTACGGTTAAAAACGAGGACCGAGGAGCGAATTTCTCTTCACACTCGCCTCGTCGTCGTAAATATTAGAGACGTGAAGCAGCAGCGTCATTATGAAAGGGTCCAGAAGGTACTCAGGGACGTTGGTCACGCCGCTTAGAGACTTTATGAACTCTCTTAATCCGGTCTGGTGCGTTTCCGAAGCGTGAGATATGTGGTAGAGTATCGTGCTCTCGCACTCCTGAATGTCCTTGAGACTGAAGACACCTGAGACCCGGGGAAAGAATAAAACAAGTGAACATTCGCTGTTGAATAAGAGAATTAGTAGAAGATCAGAATTAGCAGCGCACTTATATCTTCGGAAAATTGCTCCGAATCATCGTCCGCCAACTTCGCGTACTGCTTTTGAAAATATTCGCACAGGGCTGTGATCAGGGTCCCGGTGTGCTGGTGACGACACAGAGCCAGCAGCTGGTGGACCAGGGGCGGCAACTCGTTCGGATGCAGGTTCGATATTCTGTGGCAAAGGACGCCGACCACCTTCTTGTGCTCTTCTTTCGATATCGACATCTCCCTGGATTCATTGAAGAAGAGAAGTAGAAAAATAGTACATTGTGCATCAAGGGCGCAAAGAACTATTTTTCGAGTGTGAAATTCGCTGCAATCACACTCGCCAAAATAGCCTTGTGCACGTGATGCACACGATGTTTTTCTCAACACCTGGTCGGCAAAAATCCCTCTTTTCAGACCGAGTGAGCGGGCGCAAAACGGCACTTTGCGCCCTAGGGCAGGAAAAAGACGTTTCCGCCCGCTCAAGAGGTATGAAAAGTGGCATTTTGCGACCGCGTGTGAGAAAACTCTATTTCGATACTAGATTTGAAAAGTTTGTAAAAATTCGACGTTATCGTAAGAAAAAATTGCAATTGACGGTATTATCGCATCTTATCGTTTCGCGAAGTTTGATAATGGTGAGAAAATTTGAATTTCAAAAATCCTGCACCTAAACATGGCAGTCAGGGACGGCAATACGGCAGAGTCCCACCGGCTAGAGTACAGCGTCTTTAAGACTGCTTCTTTATACTCTTTTCCAGACATTTCGTCCCCGTTGTTGTTCACCGACTTCCTTTCTTCCAGGACTTCCAAAAGCTGCGGCAGAATGTCTTTCCAGCTATGAATAAATATTAATAAATTGTTTTCTCCTTCTTTAATTATTATCTTTCGAAATAAACAATGATTCTAATTTTTTTTTTTTTTAATTTGGTCCATATTGATAAAAATTTGACGAAAATGTATCAATTTTTTTACATATTTTGTGCAGTTTCTTCTATTTTGGGTGAAAAAAAAAGAAAAATTGTTCATTTGATTCCCTAAATACGAGAAAATCTATCAATCTTCTCTTCTCGTTATAAGCACCTCATAAAATCGTCGTCATTCTCCCTGATTCTTTCCTCGCAGAAATCGACAAGCTTGACGAGATGCAACGAAGAGTATTGAGGAAAGTCGACTATAATTCTACAGACTATAGCGTTCGCTTGACTGTTCGTTATCTTTGCATTTTTCAACGAATTCAAAGCCGCCTCCACGATTTTACGTCTCTTTGATTGAGACGGCGCCATCTCGTTGAAACTCTCCAAGATCATGTTGAACAGCTTTGGAAAATCGCCGTGGCATATACGATCCCGGACATACTGGCAGAGCTGCGAATCAAAAACCATTGACATTGGCTACGTTGATTACGATCTGTTCCCGTTGCATTTCTAGTCTCTAGTTCAGCTGGGAGCAGAAAATGATGGAGATGAAGCCAGCAGCCGTATAGTCAGAAGCCAAAAGCGGCAATTTTAATACAAATTTGACAATGAAACATTATTCGAAGGAATAGTTTCATATAGTTATCCCTTACGGAAAAAACACTCAAAATTGGGTGTTGATTCTCAATTTTTTAGTGTCAACTCCTAACGTTGAGAGTAGGCCTTCAATCGTTGGGTGTAAACACTTGCATATCGAGTGTGAATCCCCAAAGTTGAGGATCAACGCCGAAGGTTGAGGATTAATTCCGGAAGTTGAGAATCAACTCTCAACTTCAAGTTCTGATCTTGAACATAGAGAGTCAACGCTCTCATATCGAGTGTCGAACCCTTATTGTTAAACACTCAGATTCCGAGTGTTGATTCTCGAAGTTAGGAATCAACACAGAATGTTGAGAAAAGACTCTCAACTTCAAGTGGTACGAGACTTTTGAAATATTTGAGAGCCAATCAAAACTCAATATATATAAGCAACATGTCAACACCGGTGTCAACATGGGTTATATGTATCGAGTTCTTTGATCCACCGAATGTTGAAGATATGACTTTCAATCGACTCTATCCATTTTCAACACGATAGATCGAATAGTCAGCTCACTCCACTATCGATTGTGCACCCTGAATCTTCGAGTACAGATCATAAAACCCTGACGAATGACACTTAAAATTATAATCAGAGTCGTACTTCTCACTTAATGCGATTCTTCGAGCTTGTTTTCTCAACTTGAGGGTTGAGCCTCATCCTCGAGTTGAGGGTTGACGTGGTAATTCAACATTTACGCTCAATTTTAATGTCAACTCCCAAGTTTGAGTACGAAATGATCATCGAATTGAGTGTTTTTCTTTAATGCGTCCTTTACATCTTTACATCAAGACAAAATACATATTTGACAATCGCATTTTTTCTACCACACATGCTTTAAAAACTAGTGTTTTTTGACCTCCTTTACGCTATCGAAGTCTCAGTTTTTTTTTTACCGGGAAAAAAAACCTCCCGTAACCATGGCGACGGTGAGATAAACGGAGAAAGTGCTGCTCCTAGCGGAGAACGCCGTTATTATATTTCTAACCTCACTTTTACTCGTTTTTAACGCGTATCTGGTAGAAAATAACATATATGTGCCATGAGAATGATGCCATCGTTAGTGAAAAAAGGAAAAATTCGTCAACGGTTGCGTTGACGTTGTCATGTGACAGCCTCGCCTCCAAGAGGTTAATAATAAACAACAATCTTTTCTCTCACGTCTCTGGGGTCCGCGCTTAGGATGAATTTGTGTAGTTGACTCCGATCTTTTTGCCTCGCCAATTCACTGATTTTAGCCTCCATGACGAATCGCAGAGTCTAATCGCGTTGATTTTCTCGGAGAACGTTCATTTACTCGATCGTAGCGTGTCTGCGTGTCACATCACTGATCACAGCCGGCGAGGTTAGGTTTTACAACGTAAAAAGCGCGGGAAAAAATTATTATTCGAACCGCGGGTTCTGTTCCACTTCACTGTTTCTCGTCATATCATAAGACTGGATTTTCACTGCCATGCCGTGGGCTCATTGGTCGTTGATATAGTCGATGAGGCATTCTGACGAACCACGTGACCAACGACCAATGGGAGTGAGGCAATACTTTGCTCCGCGTTGAAAATACTGACAGTGACGCCTACTGGAAGTCTTCGATTGGTTTCTTGAGGTTGGGCGGAACAAATGGCGGGAGCGCGCGAATATTTGAATATTCAAAAGTTGATTTTTTATTTTAACACAGGTTATACACTAGTCTATGAGAAAAAGAGGGAGAGAGGAGCGGTGGATAACCGAAATAAGGGAATATCGAGGGGGAAATAACTCGAGATTTGAGTGACACGTCAATTCTTGGGTTGAAATAATTCAGAATAATTTATTCAATTCATTAAATAATTCATTGAATACAAAATAATTCATTCAATTCAGAATAATTCAGAGTAATTCAATGTAATTCACTGGTAATTCAGGTAATTCTGGTTATAACCAATTAAATTTTCGAAAACGGAAATTTCAAAATAGTGACAAAATTCTTTAAAAATTCAAGTGTATTCAGAAAAATCAGGGCATTCATTTGAGATAAAAAAAAATAACGTTACCAGAGAATTTGTTGAACAATGTATTGTTTAAACAATTTATTGATAACTTTCGGGCATTATTATTATTCGAAATGAATACTGCCATCATCTTTATCATGGTTGATTTTTTTCCGATTTTTATCTTATCATAAAGTACTCAAATTTGCCGACGAGAATCATTTTGGGTTGAGATTGTATAGCCAATACATCCTTAAATTCATGATCTACACATGATTAATTGGCATTTTTGAATACTAGAAGTATTTAGGCCAAAAGGAGGGAGTTTTGGTAGCAAAACCAAAGATAAAAAAAAGAAACTATAGTTGAGCCTTGAAATCCAATATTGTTGACCAAATTAATGTACTTGGCGATCAGAGGTTCCTTATTTCGCGCACCCTGAGGGCATCCGTCAAACTTTAACACAAAATACTGATCAATACTGCAAATTTTTATGACTGTCATGCATTATTCTGTAGCATGAGTCGTCATTTTTTCGTACCATTCATTCACAGTACGTGTCATGTCTTAAAGACCGCAAATGGTAATCGATCAAAAGTGCGATATCGCATAGCAGGCAATTTAAGTCTTGACCCTGATTATGAATGGAGAAGATTTCTTATCAGTTGGCGATCGACAATTTGTCATCAGAGGTGCTAAGTTTCGAGCGTGGAAAAGGCAGGGCTTCCAGCAATATTAAATCACCAGTTAGGGGCAGCCGGTGTAGCCGAGTGAAGGCTTTGACTTAATTATTCACCGTCACACAGTCACACAGCAGATATTTTTTCCGAACTTAAATCCATGGCCATGGAAATGAAGGTAGGATTTCCTGCTTTCTATTCCCTACATTACTTAGACGGGGTCACCCTGACCCCAGCTGAACTTTGAAACGTTGTCACATTGATTCCGTCGACAATTTGACTACGGGAAAATTCCTGGAGGTACTTTAGGATCTTTAGAATTGGCCCGAATTGGACATTTGATGGAAAATTAAATTCTAGCCGCGTAAAAAATTCGCAACTAAAAGAAGAACTAAAAAAAAGTTACTTGTTTTTTGTGATCCTTGTGATCCGTTTGCCCTTTTACACAGTGGAAGTACACGTTGAAAGAATCAACTGTAAATTTTTTCAGATTTTTCTGACAAAACATTTTTTTACTTTATACAGCTGGTGAAATAATCAGCTTTTAGCGTTTTTCGATTCTTCAAGCCGACTTAGAGTGAAATCCAGATGAGCAACGAAAAAAGTTCTCATACAAAAGTTTCGCGTCTTTCTTTGAAATTTCTGAAAATACTTTTTGGAATTTTTTGTGCCTCGTGGAACTGCAGTTTTGGCAAAAAATCTTCGAAAATCTTCTTTAACAAAAAATTGCCCCGATCGAATTGGCTGAAATTTTTACACAGCATGTCTTTTTCAATGCCAAAAGTTGTCTGAAAATTTCATAGTGGGCCGAGCAGTGGTTCAAAAGATACATCAACAAATATTCGCACAGTGGCGAGGATTCGGCGATTATGAGGTCGCGAAAAAGTTTTTTCGGCTTCAGTTCAAAAATTCTAGGGCGATCTCGAGTACGCAAACAAGAATAATGAATATTGATCTTGAATTTTCGAATCGTGGCCAAAAAAAAAACTGTTTTGCGACATCATAATCGCCGAATTCTTGCCACTGTACCAATATTTGTTGATGCATTTTCTGAACCACTGCTCGGCCCACTTTGCAATTTTCAGACAACCTTTGGCACTGAAAAAGACACGCTGTGTATAAATTTCAGCCAATTCGGTTATGGCACTATTGAGTCATGAATGATTTACTCTCATTTTGTATTAAAACTACACTTGAACGGGGTATTAAAAATCTGATGAAAATACTCTCGAAAAGTTCACAAAAAACCCCAAAATTTTCGAATTGAAACTTTTTTCATACATCGTTCACGTTTTGAGCTATATAGGCCCGAAAAATAAAGTAAAAATTGGAAATCAATTTATTTGATGATTTTTCGTAATGGAATAATCAATCGAAAAAGTCTGCAAAAAATCACAGTTCACCCTTTCAGCATCTAGTTTGACTGTGCGAATGGACAAGCAGATCAAAACGGGTCAGGAAAAAAATCTCGTTTTTTCGTTCATTTTGACAAACCCCGATTTTGGAGGCGATCTTTCATCTTTTCAAGGAATACTGCATTCCTTTTTGTATAAAAAAATTTCAAGGCGAGGGCGATTCGGGGCCCGAATCGCATATCTGAAATATTCGTAATGTGCCAGGTAATCAATTATATTTTGTGCTCGTTCATTTCTTCAAATTTAAGAAACGCGCAACAGTCTAGACTAGTGATGGACGAGCCTTCATCGATACACTCAGGTCGATGATTCGAATACATATACATGGGGACTTATAATTTTTAGATTAGAACGACAGAAAATGAATAGTCGCTCACTGATAGGTACGGGATCATCCGCAATTCTGTGATAATGATAAAGAAAAATCTATAGCAATGACTCGGAGTCTCAGAGGTAATTTTTCATATGGCTAATTAAACCAATGTACTTTTCTCAAAACTGTAAGATCCAACACTCCGAATCCTGGGGCTGAAAAAAGGCCGGAGAAATCCCTGAAAAAGTTCACATGCCAATGAATCTCTGGCGCCTCCCATATGAATGTGACTTTTTTGCGGATGCTATTTTTTTCCAACCAATATTGTGCTTCAATTTTGACCCTCATTTCTCTGATCCAGAAACGGCATGATCACGATAATCAGGGTTTCGAGGACGAAGAGGACGCGAAGGTCGAAGCCCCTAAAAAATCTCCGGTAAGATTTTGAAAGGACCATCGCCTTGTTCGGCACTTCGTCAATTGCGTAAATCTGTCATAATTTTTCAAGGAAATATTATCATTATCATTATTATCACGAGATTCCCTCCCCCCTGCTCCTCTCTTCATTAGATCGTTGCTAATTCCAGCCAAAAGTCAACCCAGAACGAATGCAATGGGGATCAAGCTGGGAATTTTTAATGTCTTGCATCGCGACCTCCGTTGGATTGGGTAACATTTGGAGGTTTCCTTATACCGCGTATGAAAACGGTGGCGGAGCTTTTCTGATTCCGTATGTTATCGTGCTTATCGTTGTCGGTAAGCCGTTCTATTACCTCGAAGCCGTCCTGGGACAGTTTACCAGTCGATCTGTCGTAAAAGTCTGGGCTATATCACCGGCTATGACAGGTACGATGATTTGAAATTTTGGACCAGTTCGTTACACATTCGGAAAATTGACGTTTCCAAGAATCACTTGTCGTAAGATTTCAGGAACACCGTTGATCCCATTGTGTCTCTCGACGTCTCATTTTCTTCGGAGAGCAATCCTCCATCGTGTGATCGACGGAAATTGGGAAACAAAATTTTTGGACCAAGTTATCAGCAAAAGAGTGACCAGATTGTCGCTAAACGTTTCGATAACTGACCACAACTTGTCACAGGACGTTTTTTTCTCAGTTTCCCTCATTCACATGATGAAGAATTGCTCTCAACAGAAGCTCAAATTGCTGTCAACTGATTTTTGAAAAAGTCAATTTTCCGATGTGTAATGAACTTTGGACATGATATAAGTGTCCTTACTTTCAGGTGTTGGATGGGGTCACGTACTCGCTGCATTTTGGGTCGTGACATATTACTGTTCCCTGATGGCACTCACCTTGTACTATCTATTCGCGAGTTTCCAGTCCGTACTTCCATGGTCCTATTGCCGTGACGAATGGGCTGGTATCTGTGTCGATTCGACAGGAGAAAATGACCAGCCTCCGATCAACGCGACAGCTGACCGGCTGGAAAGCTCTGCCGAATTGTACTTCAGGTGAGAGCATGCGGAAAAGTCTTTCTGAAACCATGACGACTTCAAATACGAGTGTTTTGTGGTATCTAGGAACATCGTCCTGAGAGAAACAGACTCCATTGAGGATGGTATCGGCTATCCTTCCTGGCAATTGAGTCTTTGCTTGGCAGCCAGTTGGCTGGCAATCTTCTTCGTGCAATTTCGAGGAGTCAAGAGTGCCGGCAAGGCAGCATACTTCCTCGCCCTCTTCCCATATCTGATGATGATCGTCTTACTGGTAAGAGCGCTGACTCTGGAGGGTGCGATGAACGGTATTATCTTCTTCGTAACACCCGATTGGAGCAAGCTCTATCAACCGGGAGTGTGGTATGCCGCCATAACCCAGTGCTTCTTTTCTCTGACCGTATGCAAAGGTGCGATCGTGATGTTCTCGTCTTACAACAAATTCCGTCACAACTTGTACAGGTAAAGAAGTACAAGCGTCATGAGTTCCAATATCGGTCATTCATAGAGACTTTGAAATTCCAGGGACGTCATGATCGTCACGACCCTGGACACGTTCACAAGTTTCATGGCTGGTTGCACGATATTCGGTATACTGGGGAATTTGGCACATGAAATGGGAACCGACGACATCAGCACCGTCGTTCGCGGAGGAACTGGACTCGCCTTCATATCATATCCCGAAGCATTGTCACGATTTCCTGCTGTTCCTCAGCTCTTCGCCGTACTCTTCTTCATCATGATGTTCGTTCTGGGTGTCGGCAGTGGACAGTCTCTGGTCGGTGTGATCTGCAGCGTTGTCACCGACCGCTTCACTAACTTCAAGCAGATCTACGTCGTTGGTGTCATCAGCATCATAGGATTCTTCATAGGCCTCGTGTATGTCACTCCGGTAAGTTGAAGAAGGTCCAGATGACCAGTTTTTGTGGAGCTTGTTGGCATTCATCACTGCTTCAGGGAGGCCAATGGATCCTTACCCTCGTTGATTACTACGGCGGAACCTTCATCGCGATTATCGTTGGTGTGACCGAAGTGACGACGGTATTCTGGATCTATGGGCTCACTAATTTCCTGAATGACGTTCAATTCATGGTCGGATATCGGCCAGGTTTTTACTGGCGTTTGTGCTGGTTGCTGATAACGCCACTACTCATGATCACCGTCCTGCTCTACACGTTTGTCGAATACGAGAACGTTACGTACAACGGTCAATATTTTCCTGACGCTGCGTATGGTGAGTATCGAGTTCGAGCTGCATGTCTACACCCTGAAAAAAGAGGAGCTCCATCTCTTCAACTAACTTTTGTCTCTCACATGACTGGTTTTTGTTCTAATTTGGCTCTTGTTGATCGCTTTGATTCATTTGTGCTTGTGAATGTTGGACGTTTTTGTCAACTTTTATCACATCGGGAGTCACATTGTGATTCATCGAAATATCCAATCTTACTGTGATTTGCAGCATTTGGATGGACCATCTTCGGCGTGGCAATTGTTCAACTGTTTGGATGGATTATCTGGAATTTGTATAAAAACAAGTCATCGTCCATCAAACTGGTAAGTTTCTCCGAAAGCCATGATCAACTGAAACTATGAGAGCTACTCGTCATGATTATAAAGAACAGAAATTGTGATTCATTGGAATTTCCGGAAATCGGAGTATGTTGTTTTTGACCGTGAAAAAGAGACCCTTATTTGTTTTTCTTTGCCGATCGTAAGCATTTATTTGTTCACTTTCGTGTTTGAGGAATTCATATTCCGATTTGTGAATGTATTGTTCTGCTGGTAATGGCATCTCTATATTTTCATAATTTTTTAGATGATCAAGAGGGCATTCGCTCCTAGTCACCGATGGGGACCAATCGATCCCAAGGATAACCAAGAGTGGACGGCTTTTTGTGAAGAACGAAAACAAAAGCCGTCCGGTGGACTCCGTGATTTCTTCTTCAGATAAGATACACTGTTCAAAATTTCTGTATTGAGTTTCATAAAAATGTATGTGGAGCGATTAACATATATACTTTTTGTACACATAAATTCAAGTTTTTCAATATTTGAATAATTATATAACAGTTTTGAAAATTTGAAATCATACAGAATGTTTTGAAAATTCACCTGAATATTCATATGATATGAAAATTTGAGCGGGATACCAAAATCGTGTTTTTGGCGCTTACGACCTTATGTCACTAGACACGCGATATGCTTAAAATTGATGGTATTTTCACGTTCACGTATCGTGCAAATTATTGTTTGTTTTCGACTGCTTCCCATATTGATCGGTCATCAAATCTGGCCTTCAGACTTTTCAGATTATTAAGAATCGACCACTTGCAGTTTTATTCTGTTTTGGGTTGTTCGTTTAACAGTTCTTTCCAAATGTGAAGAGTTCCTCGTATCGGCACTTGTCAGCTGATCGATGTCTGAAAGTACCATGTTTCCGGTCGCTGGATATACAAATATACGAGATGGTTTAGCGTACGAAGATGACCTTCTTCTAGCTCCCTACACTCTTCTGCCGGCCTGCCGTACGCGGATGACCTTTTTCTACCTCCGCACACTCTTATGGTCACAAGTTCGCTGACTTTGGTTCGAAAAAAATTAAATTGAAAAATTAAAAAATT
>JAFFZH010012569.1:402-12699 GCA_018420115.1 Euura saliciscinereae
TAAAACGCAAAGATAAATTGAAAGAACGACCATTTGAAAAAATTCGAGAAAAAATATTGGTAGTTGAAAGCAGAAGTTCGTAATTATTCTTCGGATTAGAATCGCTCATTAATCGATATTCTAGTCCCTTTTTGGATCATCGAATTATTCTTCGGACTAGAATCGCTCATTAATCGATATTCTAGTCCCTTCTAGTCCCTTTTTGGATCATCGAATTATTCTTCGGATTAGAATCGCTCATTAATCGATATTCTAGTCCCTTCTAGTCCCTTTTTGGATCATCGAATTATTCTTCGGACTAGAATCGCTCATTAATCGATATTCTAGTCCCTTCTAGTCCCTTCTAGTCCCTTTTTGGATCATCGAATTATTCTTCGGATTAGAATCGCTCATTAATCGATATTCTAGTCCCTTTTTGGATCATCGAATTATTCTTCGGACTAGAATCGCTCATTAATCGATATTCTAGTCCCTTCTAGTCCCTTTTTGGATCATCGAATTATTCTTCGGACTAGAATCGCTCATTAATCGATATTCTAGTCCCTTTTTGGATCGTCGGAACATTCTTCGGACTAGAATCGCTCATTAATCGTAAGCGCTATTTTTTTTTCTTTTTGATTTTTCCAAATAGTTATAAAAACTCGTGAAACGCGAAGAAAAATCAAAATCGATAACGTTTCGAAAATTCATAGAAAAAAAAACCAAGGTAAAAGCAGAAGGACGTAAGCGCCAATTAAAAAGACAAAAAAATGGTTGGCTACGACCTTCTGCTTTTACTTGACCCAATATTAAATTTCAATGTTTATGAACAAATCTTCGGGTTTTTATCCCAAATACAAAAAATAAAAATAATGATATGACCTTTTGCCATTACGAACAGCACAAAGTCGTATAATGGCGCTTACGTTCCTTATGCCATTAGACACGCGATATCTTAACAATAGTGATATCGTTGAGCAATAAATAGCTAAAACTCAGTTTCTGAAAACCAAATATTTTCATTGTGTATATGTCCAAAAGATTCAAATTTATAGAATATGGGCGATTCAGGCACAGTCCTGGCAGAAGTTGGGGCGCAAGTAGGGTACGATGGTTGCTAGCCTAATTGGTTCCCGATCAGGCACTGTATCCCAAAGTGAGACATTTGGCCAGAACCCTCACAGGCTGCTACAGTTCAGCCAGAGCGGGGCCACATTTGTAATCTGGCAAACTATTCAGAACCCCATCAGAGCCACGGTAAAATTTCTACACGGGTACCTCAACCAGGTAACGAATCAATCTGGCAATGATTCGTGGCTGGTGAGGCTGCTCTGATTGTATCCGCTCAAGTTCCGAGCAGTGATAAATAGAGTGATTGAATTTTTGGACGAAGGCATTGGAAAGCTGATTCTCTGTCACTCGTCGTCCAGTTGTTGAGTTAAAGTCAAGCCTTATAAATATTATTTTATAGTCTTGTAGATTTTTTGCGAGGTCATATTTATCCAATTCTTTTCGTGAAATTTGAATCAATTTCGATAACGATGAGAAGTTGTTCCGTCTTCGCGCTGTTGGCTACAAGAATTGTCGCAAATATCGATGCCGTGGATGAAGACTTCAAATTCCAACTACTGGATCCCCATGGCTACCGGGTCTCGGTCAAACACATGATTGAAGTCACCAGAGTCACCCTCCACGGGGTAATCAACGAAAAGTGAGAAGGTGACTTGGTCTGCATCTGAATAACCAACAAGAAATTGACAATTCAAGTGTCTCATCGTTAGTCAAGGATAATTGGCTGAAACCCTCATCTCATGTTGTCTTCTCGTCTGATTGAAATAAATCCATGTCCTGCATGTCCATAGTTTATTTCTGGGTTCATATAGATTTGCAAAACAACAAGTCATACTCGACTGCGATAAGGACGTACGTGGTGCCTCAAATAGTACGAAAGCCAGTTACCAAAACCATCTATCATAGCAAAAAGGATGAAACCATATAGAATCGCTAGTTTAGATGAGCCTGAACCCGTCTAGCGAGTAGTAGACACCAGAACCCTTGCACAGCCGTTGGGGGTGATTTCTGCTGTGCAAAAAAGAAAAGCCACACTGTAGGTATCATCGCAAAATGTCTGATTTCGAAAATGTACGTAGTCTTTGTTATTCGATTACTAAAAATCCGATTTTCAGACATTTTGCGCCTTGCGTTTAACCTGAGCGAATTTTCAAAAATGTAAGAAAAAATAGCCACCCTGTATCATAGCAAAAAGGTTCAAATCGGTTTCAAATCTTTTGTATGATTACCGAGATTACCAAAATACCATTGTCAGACATTTTGTGCCTTGCGTATAACGTTGAAAACGATAAGAACTTCTCGGGGCGCCCGGCAAATGTCCCTCCGCTTGGTACGCTCGTGTGTCTATGTGCCTGTCTCTCGCTTCACTACTATACGGCGCTACGTACTTTGGATAACTTTTTTTATCGATATCTAAGAACTTGAGGGGCCAACTTATTGCGAAGACTTTGATACGGATAAATACGATTGTTTTGGGACGGGCTCAAAATTCCGAACGACTTATATGCGCCGAAAGGCTATAGTTCTGACTTTAAAAGTACCGAATGGCATAATTCGGAACTTAAAAGTGACCGAAAGGTATAATTCCAAATGAAAAGTACCGAAATGAGAGTTTTGCACGCCTTTGCCAAATGTTTGCTGGAAAAAACCGTGCGAAACATTATTTTGGTACTTTTGAATTCGGAATTATGCCTCCAGGTTACTTTTGAATTGGGAATTATGCCATTCGATGTTTTGGAATTTCGATTTATGGCCTTTTGGCGAATAGTCGTTCGGAATTTTTAGCCCGTCCCGATTTTTTTTTTCGAAAACTTGTCTGATAGAGCCCGTGCAATACTTAATTTGGCTGATATCGGTTAATTTTACATCTAGGACATGGATTTTATCATGTCGAATCGTTTTCAGACATTTTGCGATGACACCGAGCGGCAATTTTTTTTACATTTTCGTAATGCTCTAAACAATTTACGCGAGGAGGTTTTTGTCTGAAAATCGATTTTCTAGCATTAATGGAACCCAAATTACCTATAAACATGATTTTCAGACGTTTTGCTGTGATACGGTTTTGAGTGTATCATTTTTATTTTTTGTAAATGGTTTCCTAGGCAGGCACAAGGGTATTTTTGTCTGAAAACCGTGATTACGGTATCTCAGGGCTATCATCCAACTACATTCCATAAATCAGACGTTTTGCTATGATACAGAGTGGCTAAATTTTTTTACATTTTTGAAAAACCGCTCAGGTTAGACGCAAGGCGCAAAATGTCTGAAAATCGGGTTTTCGGGTTCAGAGTCATCCAAACTACTGATTCTATATGGTTTTTTTCCTTTTTGCTATGATACAAAAATGTTGGTCACTGGCTCTCGTACTAAAAGTCCCAGAGTCCCTGCCGATTGACTCGACCATCGATGCACACGAGAAGATCCAGAAGCAGTCTGACTAATATTTCTTTTGGTCACGACTCTCATATAGAATATCATCTGGGGCATTCTTTTACTCCTCGAGTGGCAGAGGCAACGGTAAAGAGGATTATTAATATCAACGAACTCTGATCGTCACAGTACATTTCAGTTTAGGTTTAACCATGACCCACGGTCCAGCGCAGATTAATTGATGGTCAGTCAAACTCCGACAGGGCCGGCGAATTAAGATTTTCCCAGGTGTCGACTGCTATCGATGTATATTGGGGAGGGGGGGGGGGGGGGGGGGGGGAAAAAAAAAAAATTGGCGAATAGTTACCTTATATACGCGTGAGACCGATACTACATATTATGTGGCATGCACGCACGTAAAGTGACTCGTAGTTCGAAGTTCGTGGGGCAAGGTGATGGTTTTGGTACGAGTGGCTGTTGTGCCTGGCGATTCGGACGCAAAGCCAGCGGCTCGTGCGGAAAATGTAAGCCTTGCCGAACAGTTACTTAATGCGTAATCGAGTTGCGTTTGTACCCCCATGCAAGACGGACCTGTCAAACATCCACTCTCCGTTAAGATTTTCTTGTGACCAATTCGCTACGTCCCCAACTACGACGGATGTAAACTTTAGACCAAATGTAACCCTTGCTGTAAGGGCCTATATATGGCTCTTCCGAAAAGTAGTAAACAAATAAATAAATAAATAAATAACAGTTACTTAATGCGGGCGCCCTTACAATATTTTTTATGCTTGTTTTCGATGCGTAATATGGCACTCTAAACACCTAAGAATGTCCCTGAGAGATTCGTCACGAATTCTCAATCACCCTGTAATGACATCTTTGAAACGTCTCTTTCCGTTCCGTCAAATGCCGTTTTAATGCCTGTGCCGTAAAAAATATTTATTGAGGAAAAGGCATTGAAAGTCACTTCGACGCCACCTGAGATGCACATGAACGTGCATATAGGAACTGCTGTACAACGTTGTAAACTGCGGTTTAATCACTTTCAGTGTTTTGCGTGGAATGCATAACTGATAACAAACAGGGTATGGAACCAAGTTGTGGAATAATGCGTATTCTCGTGGCGATTGGTGGCCACTTGTAAACTTTCTTTGTATGGAAAGTGAGCCAAGATTTTGAGGTATGAAATCCCATGCCTGCTGAATTCTGAGATGAGATACGGAGTACTCCACTAAAACCACAGCGCGAGGGGGAAATAACTCAGGATTGTACTGACACAAAAATCACGTTAGATTATTGAGCACTTTACGACGTATAAATTATATAATATTGCCATTGATTGCACTTGCACTCCAATTTATCAACGAGTGACTAGTCCTGTCACTTTTTTATGTGGAAATCATGCTATGGCAGATATTTGTCGACCTGTGCCAAGTACACTTTTAGGTTGATTAAGCACAGTGTTAGAATTTTCTTCGGCGATTTGCGTGTGGATGGACCCCAAAAGTTCAACCTATATAACCTGTAATCTATTGATTAGGTGCTGGGGATAACTGTGTTCTCAAATTTTCGCAAAAATGTGAAAGTCGGAAAATTCCAAAATTTTCGAAAATTTTTGAAAATCTGGTACGAGATTGTAATTTTCGCAACTTTAAGAATTTTGGAAGCTGACATTTTTAAACTCTAACGAATTTTGTAATTTCGATATCTCCAACATTTTGGTTTCAAGGAAAATTCGCAAATCTTAAACCTTAGAAGTTTCACAAAATTCCTTTTTCAGAATGACCGTTTTCGAATTTCGGTAACAAAATTCCTCCTCGCCGTACATGACAAACTTACTTTCGCTTGACAAAGTGAGAAGAGTGTCTTTACAGGGCCAAAACTCGAAAACAAAATGGCGCTGGCTAAATTTATAAAAAAATCATCTAAAAGTTATAAAGTTTCGAGCTTCAAAATGCGCTTTTGACATTTTCTCCACGAATGTTCCACACGAAGTTATGGCACTTTGAATCTGACTCTTTTTTCACCAAAAAAATCAAAGTGGTAACGGTCTGTGTTAGACGGAGCTCGGTCTCCTTTTCTGTAGTCTCCATAGCCACGTGCTCATTGTTAAGCAAGGTCAAGCTTGTCGAATTACTCCTTCGATGACTGGATTGTAAAGCAAATGAAACGGGGGAAACTCCCGTTTCGACGGGCGTTACCAATCTTCCCCGATTATTATTTACAAACGAAGAATATACTATTGGCCACCAAATGTGCAGCTGGAAAAATCATGTGCCTTTGGGATATTTTCGACGTCGAAATCCGATGAATTGTATATCGTGTAACAATAGACGAAACTTTGGGATTGAGACGAGTACGAAGCTTGTCAGCAAGCACACGAGTGGCTAATCGACAATCGTCCTTAGTCACACGCCATATTTTATTTCAATCTAAAAAAACCATGAACCCGGTTGAAGTTTTTCACTCCCCGAGAAAGGTAATTTCAGACCAGATTTGGTATGACGCGCCAAAAAGAGGCAAATATCTGTCCAGACTGATATGGCGCGCCAGGAATAGGTCATTTCAGTACGCTATACCAGCCCGGGGCAGAAATTTCGTTCTTCTGGACGCGTGATACCATTTTTGCACTCCGGAATGAGGAAATCTCTGTCCAGAAATCGTACAGCCCGCTCAAAAGTGTAAAATTTCTGCCTCGAAGAGGTAATTCCGGCTCCGAGATAGTAACGGCTGCAATTTGGATCATTGATCAACGATGTGAACAGTGAAAATAAATTTATTCGGAAGCTTTCGTCCCGCTAAACTACTAGGCGATTCCCCTTTTCATGCGAGTGTTGAAAGAAAATTCATTCCGACGACGCTTGTTCACAATTATACATCTTCGAAATGTGATCATTCAAATAGAATTCATTCAAAATTGGTTATACGGGTATCCGAATAAGGACCGAAAATTCACTTGATTGAAAATCGATTTGAAGAAAGATTCGAATCTAAAGTTATCGATTCACTCAAAGTTCTACATACGAACTTATTTTGCATTTGTATTCGTTTTATACAACAAACCAGAGTTTATTTCGTGATCATAAACGCATCGGGTCGTGCAACTAGCCCAACAACCGGATCCTCACCACACCTAACTTATCACTCGATTCTGCGAGCAGCTATTGTTATCCACTACGTGTTAACGGCTGTTTCTCGTGCAATTTCGGACCTTCTACTTGGTCTACGAGCAGTTATCATTGACCATGATAGATTTCGAACAACCGCACATCCTATTGGCTCTACGAACAGTATCGCTGACCAATACGTGTCCGTTTCTCGTGGATTCCAATCTCCCCCACGCCTCCACACACTTTTTGTATAAAAGCTGCTCCATTTTGGTGCCTTCACCACTCCTCTGAATCAACGCAAACTAGTTGCCTCTTAACTCTGTATTTTCTTTATTAGTCTACTTGATGTACTGGACAAACTTCAACGATGAAGATAGTTATTTTCCTTGCTGCGGTATCCGCTGCGAATATTTACGTGGGTGTTGAGGGTTTCGACTCCCCTCCAGAGCCTGTTATCTCAGAGTATGGCGATGGAGGATTCGAAGTAAAATTCCCGCAGGATCCTGGGATTGAGGAGTTCATTTTTTATGGAAACGTAAACAGGGCGATTCAAGGTAAGACATACAAATGATTTAACTGGCCATTGCGCTCGTCACTTTTCGACGAAATTTTGAAGCAATCAAATGTCTCCGATCCAGCCAACAGCAGTACGGATATGTGGGTAAATATATTCACCCCAACAAACGGTGAATGGATGGTCAGCTACCCCTCGGCTAACCTGTACCCAGGAAGCACACTTCACTACTTGTTGCTGGTTCGATACCACGGATTAAACTATAAGTTACCAGTCCGGAGCTTCAGTGTGCCTACACGCAAATAACGTGTCCCTGGTGACACCATGCCACCACAAGAAGTGAAATGGCAAATCCTGGGGATTGAGCCTGTGAAAATTCATTATTTCTTCCATTATGAGTTCAGAATAATCGTACGCTATACGAATTTAATTATCCTCAAGTTACATTGGGCTAGGCTTTTTTCATAAACGAATAAAATATATGCTTGTGAAGTGTATACGCTGTGATTAGAACCTCAAAACTGTTTCACATATCCTTTAATATTTACGATCATATAAAGTTGACGAAGAACAAGCTCCACGTACTCCTGAAACACAACAGAGAACAGTGGAAATCCAATTGAATTTTCATCTTGTTATTCCCATACCGAAAAAAAGAACTGTGATCTCAGTACTTAGTACACAAATTGCAATACTTAGTACACGAAGCAGCAGTACTTCGTATACTGAGTACTAATATTGCGTGTACTGAGAATTAGTATTGCGTGTACTGAGTACTAGTACTATGTGTACTCAGTACTAGTACTATGTGTACTCAGTACTAGTACTCAGTACTATCTGTACTCAGTACTCATACTGCGTGTACACGGTATCAGTGCTTATTATGTACTGAGTAACAGCTTTATCCATTGAGTACTAGAACTTTCTTTGGTAGCTATTATTTACTTCTTATGGACTATAATAAGTGCAACTGTAATCTATTAAACCGCACTGTATTAAATTCAGTACTGCAGGACGAAGATTTGTAATACCATCGTACACGTATTTGTAATACCATCATACCTACACAGTTGGAAATAATAATTCTTCAGTTGTTAAAAAAAATTATGGTCACCTTTTTTCCTGTTGAGAATAACAAGGTCGTATTGTAGTTCAGAACCCGTTTCTGTTAGAGGCTCCATTCCTGTTGAATTTTGGAAGTAGAATAACATTTCATAATAAAGTTAATAACATTTTTTAAATGTTGCAATAACATGTGTTTTTTGTAGGAAATCAGATACAATAACAGATTAGTTTATTTGAATTAACATTATTTCCTTGTTGTGCTGACACTCTTTTTTAGTGCATTAACAAAAAAATCTGTCATCATTTTATCTGTAAAAAAACGGACAGGTTTTTCCCGTAAACGTTTAACAACAAGGGGTTCGGTTAAATTGGCAGAAATATTTATGTGGACTTTCTGGGACAGGTAAAAGATGTTAAAATTACCAGATTTGTTTTAACTGTGTAGGTACCGTGTACTAGTACTAGGTACTAGCACTAGGTACTGTGTACCAGTACTAGATTGCAGTACTAATACTGCCACTATTGCCTGTACTTCAAGTACTGCCATGTACTCGCGAAATCAGTACAGCTGTACTTAAGTACTGCATTACTAGCTGTACTTGAGTACTGCGGTACTAGCAGTACTTCTCAATACTTTTTTTTTGGTAAGGGTTGTGTTGAAATGATGAGTGATGAAACGAACACACAAGGTTCATTTCCTTGGACACTTCGATTGGATTTTTTTCTGTCTATAAAAAAACTGAATGTTCACGAGATAATGCCAGCCATGATCCGATTGCTTCTGTATGATATGAAATGGAAGAACTTTTCTATGGAATTCGAGAGGCCCCAACAAAATGTAAACAACTGGGTTGTAAAAAGCGTTGACATTTTATTAATTATTCACATTACGAGCCACTGCTTGGTAGTCATATCAGTTATTATCGTTTCTACGATCGGTGTTGTTTTTCTCCAACCAACTTTGCCAGAAAAAAACTTCAATAATCAAACCGCAAGATAGGTTCAAGTTCAAGTCGACAAGAATACGGCAGAGATTCGGTGTGAGTTGAGACAATATCAAAGCTTGAACAGTTTGATCAGTTCGTACTCATCCTACAGGGCTAAAGAGTATTTTCAATACAAGCCCGCGAAGATGATACACAAGTTAGCGATCGTGACAAGGAAAAAATGAATGTCACTACCTCAACCAGCTAACGAATCAATCTGGCAATGATTCGTGTCTGGTGACGCTGCTCTGATTGTATCCGCTCAAGTTTCGAGCAGTGATAAATGGAGTGATTGAATTTTTGGCCGAAGGCATTGAAAAGCTGATTCTCTTTCACTCGTCATCCAGTTGTTGAGTTAAAGTCAAGCCTTATAGTCCTGTAAATTTTTTGAGAGGTAATATTTATCCAATTCTTTTCGTGAAATTTGAATCAATTTCGATAACGATGAGAAGTTGTTGCGTCTTCGCGCTGTTGGCTACAAGAATTGTCGCAAATATCGATGCCGTGGATAAAGACTTCAAATTCCAACTACTGGATCCCCTTGGCTACCGGGTCTCGTTCAAACACATGATTGAAGTCACCACAGTCACCCTCCACGGAGTCATCATTGAAAAGTAAGAAGGTGACTCGGCTGCATCTGAATAGCCAACAAGAAATTGACAATTCAAGTATCTTCGTCAAGGATAATTGGCTGAAACAGTCATCTCATGTTATCTTCTCGTCTGATGAAAATTAATCCATGTCCATGTCCATAGTTTATTTCTGGGTTCATATAGATTTGCCAAACGACAAGTCATACTCGACTGCGATAAGGACGTACGTGGTGCCTCAAAGTCCCAGAGTCCCTGCCAATTGACTCGACCATCGATGCACACGAGAAGATCCAGAAGCATTCTGACTAATATTTCTTTTGGTCACGACTCTCAGTAGAATCTGGGGCATTTTTTTACTCCTCGAGTGGCAGTGGCAACGGTAAAGACAATTATTAATATCAACGAACTCTGATCGTCACAGTACATTTCAGTTCAGGTTTGACCATGGACCACGGTCCAGCGTAGATTAATTGATGGTCAATCAAACTCCGACAGGGCCGGCGAATTAAGATTTTCCCAGGTGTCGAGTGCTATATATTCGATTCGAGTGATGTATATTGCGGTGAGGGGGCGGAGGAGAGGGAGGGGGGCGTCCGGAAAACATAGAACTTGCTGAACAGTTACCTTACACTGTAAAAAATGTTTCTTGTAAACTTCCAACAATGTATTGGAAGTTTTATTTACATACAAAAGTCATAAAATTACTTCACATTTCAGTAAATTAATTAATTCACAAATACGGTGAATTTACTACACAATATTGTAAAATTCATATATAATTTCGTATTTTTGCGATGAATATATAGTAATATTAAAAATTTTCTTCATAAATTCAAAGAACATGCATAGCAATTCACTTTGCTATACTGAATTTGTAATTTTACAAGACTTTCGTGTAGTTATTGTGTAGTAAATTCACAATCATTTTTTACAGTGATATATACGCGTAAGCCCGATACTAGATATTTATGAATTATGTGGCATGCGCGTAAAGTGACTGTTCGTAGGGCAAGGTGATGGTTTTGGTACGAGTCGCTGTTGCCTGGCGATCCGGACGCAAAGCCAGCGGCTCGTGCGAAAAATTTAATGGGCGCCCCTACGATATTTTTTTATGCTTGTTTTCGATGCGTGAAGTGGCACTCTGAACACCTAAGAATGACCCTGAAGATTCGTCACGAATTCTCAATCAGCCTGCAATGACATCGTTGAAACGTCTCTTTCCGTTCCGTCAAATGTCGTTTTAATGCCTGTGCCGTAAAAAATATTTATTGAGGAAAAGGCATTGGAAGTCACTTCGACGCCACCTGAGATGCACATGAACGTGCATATAGGAACTGCTGTACAACGTTGTAAACTGCGGTTTAATCCCTTCCAGTGTTTTGCGCGGAATTCTTTGGAATTCATAACTGATAACAAGCAGGATATGCATCAAAGTGGTAGAATAATGTATTCTCGTGGCGGTTGGTTGGCACGTCTCCTTGTACATTTTCTTTTTATGGCAAGTGAGCCAAGATTTTGAGGTATGGAATCCCATACCTGCTTCATTCTGAGATACGGAGTACTCCACTAAAACCACAGGGCGCGGGGGAAATAACTCAGGATTTGACTGACACAAAAATCACGTTAGACTAGTGAGCACTTTATATCGTATAAATTACATATATAATATTGCCATTGATTGCACTCGCACTCCAATTTATCAACGAGTGACTAGTTCTGTCACTTTTTCATGTGGAAATCATGCTATGGCAGAAATTTGTCGACCTGTGCCGAGAACACTTAGCACATTGTTAGGATTTTCTTTGGCGATTTGCGTGTGGATCGACCCCAAAAGTTCAGCCTACATAATCTGTAATCTATTGATTAGGCGCTGGGGATAACTGTGTTCTTAAATTTTCGCAAAAATGTGAAAGTCTCAAAATTCCGAAATTTGCGAACATTTTTGAAAATCTGGTACGAGATTGTAATTTTCGCAACTTTAAGAATTTTGGAAGCTGACATTTTTTAACTCTAAGGAATTTTGTAATTTCGAGATCTCCATCATTTTGATTTCAAGGAAAATTCGCAAATCTTAATCCTTAGAACTTTCACAAAATTCCTTTTTCAGAATGACCGTTTTCAAATTTCGGTAACAAAATTCCAGCTCGCCGTACATGACAAACTTACTTACTTACAAAAATCGAATACAAAATGCTCTGGCTAAATTTGAAAAAAAAAACATCCAAAAGTTATAAAGTTCCGAGCTTCAAAATGCGCTTTTGACATCTTCTCTACGAACGTTCCACACGAAGTTCTGGCACTTTGAATCTGATTCTTTTTTCACCGAAAAAATCAAAGTGGTAACGGTCTGTGTTAGACGGAGCTCGGTCTCCTTTTCTGTAGTCTCCATAGCCACGTGCTCATTGTTAAGCAAGGTCAAGCTTGTCGAATTACTCCTTCGATGACTGGATTGTAAAGCAAATGAAACGGGGGAAACTCCCGTTTCGACGGGCGTTACCAATCTTCCCCGATTATTATTTACAAATGAAGAATATACTATTGGCCACCAAATGTGCGGCTGGAAAAATCATGTGCCTTTGGGATATTTTCGACGTCGAAATCCG
>JAFFZH010012570.1:0-14666 GCA_018420115.1 Euura saliciscinereae
GCGTTATCAAAGTGAATAAATGATGCAATAAAGAGAACTTGAGTGATATTCATGTTATTCCTATCACGAATATATTTCACAATGTCGGTGTCCTGCTCGTGGGAAAATTGGGTTTCTTTATTATTTTTTTTTTTTTGCTTTCTTCTTAGCTGTGAATTATAATTACGAAGGCCATGGGGCAACGGAATTTCGAAATCTGTTGACTTGTCAAAAAAAAAAGAACAGAAACCCAATTTTCCCACGATCAAAATAAAATGAATATCACTCGAGTTCTCTTTATTGCATCATTTATTCACTTTGATGAAGCTTTTTTTTGCCAATTCAACAGATTTCGAAATTCCGTTGCCCCATGGCTTTCGTAATTATAACTCACAGCTAAAAAAAAAACATTATGATTACGAAGGCTATGGGGCAACGGAATTTCAAAATCTATTGAGTTGTAAAAAACGAAAAATTAAAAAAAATTTAGGAAAACTAAACGGGGGCTGTTTTATGTCATCCACTGGATTTTTGAGAATTTTTTCAGATTGTTAAATAGGGGCATTCTCAATCAACTTCAAAAATTCATAACAAATGAAGGGTTTGTTGAAAAATTCGAAAAAAATGTCGGACGCGTTTATTACTGCGTAGAATGTTAGAAAAAAAAACATGGGATGATTTTGAGATGGTCGGGGTTTATTACTGGTCGAGTTGGCGTGGAATGCCCCATACATATAAGTGAGAATAACGTAAAAAAAAAAAACTAATTAAGAGTCAAGTGGTTCGATAGCTTCCACGTCAGTATTGCAATTATTCAGACACACACATCATCAACAGGTGAAAAAAAAACCTGTTTTGTAGATAAACGTAGAAATATTTTTGCATCTGCAAGGAGTAGAATATTCTCGAAATAGCAAGGATACAATATTGAATTCTTGATTTCAATTCCAACAGCCAAACTAGAACTCATGGACGTATATCGAAAGCAATCAATTTTTCAAGTATTGTGTCTCGAAATATTTAACAGTATACTTATTTTGCAGAAATTATTCTGCAGACTTATCGAATCGTTATGCCTACATTTTAGTATCACAGGAAGTAAAATTTAAAACCGTAAAATGGTACTGAAGTGGAAAATCGACCATTGGTCGAACTTATGTATATCAGGAGCAATCAACTTTTGAAGTGTTGTGTCACGAAATATTTAAGAGTATACTTATTTTGCAGCAATTATTCTGCAGACTTATAGAATCGTTATGCCTACATTTTAGTATCACAGGAAGTAAATTTTAAAACCGTAAAATGGTACTGAAGTGGAAAATCGACCATTCGTCGAACTTATGTATATCAAGAGCAATCAACTTTTGAAGTGTTGTGTCACGAAATATTTAACAGCACACTTAACATTTTTAGCACGTATGTTCTGCAGGTGGTAAGATTCATTGAATCGTTAAAAATAACTAGCCCGTTTTAGCCAAAAAGCTCATCGCTTTTTTGCGTAAGGCACGATCGCACAGTGCTACTTTGTTTTGAAATAGTGTTCAAATCCCCAAAGAATTTCAAAATTTTGATTCGTGATTAAGAGGCTGTATTCCAAAGCTCGCTTCTGAATAATTCAAAATTGACAAAGTTAGCAATCGTCATTTCTGAACCGGAAGTCGGATAGAGTATACAAACAAAATTGCACATCTGCAGGTTGGAAACAGTATCCATTGCGAATTTCATCGGAATTGGTTTAGCGGTTTGGCTGATTACGTGGTTACAAGAAATGGGGGGGGGGGGGTCTCATACACCACTCTTCAAGAGACGCAGGTGCAGGAACAATCCTAAAAAATTCCCAAAATTTAGATTTTGCATCAGAAGACTGTTTTCCAAAGCTCGCTGTTGTATCTCCAAAATTGACAAAGTTAGCAAACGTCATTTCTGAACCGGAAGTCGGATCGGGTACACATGAAAAATTGCACATCTGCAGGTTGAAAACAGTATCCATTGCAAATTTCATCGGAATTGGTTCAGCGGTTTGGCTGAAACCGTGCTTACAAGAAATGGGGGGGTCACATACACCACTCTTGAAAATGCTCGAAAACGACTACCCAGATGCCAAAACGTGCTCCCTACATGGTTTTAGAATTTTTACTCGATCCGACGTTTTCAGTGAAGGCGAATGTATAAGGCACAGGGTTTTTAACGATCGTGCCTAAAAACTGCGTACGTCATCACGATATACAGAGTGAATTCCTAAATTGTAAACAGCCCAAAACCTAGTGCGCATGCGCTTATCTGAAAAAATTGAAAAATTGTCTGGGATACCCAACGATTGCTATCGCGGCCGACATTCAATTTTTTCACGTAAGCGCAAGTTCTTATTCCTAGGCTGTGCTAATAAAGTTTTCAAACGTCGCTCACTAACGATGTTTCAATACAAAATACCGTGAGGAATATTACGATACAGATAATTAGTCACTGATTTTCCGAAAATAGTAATTCAAAAACCGAAAGACGTTCAGAATGATATCCAAACGAGAAGAGTCGGTGCCTCCCCCGTGCACCGGAAAAAAACACCCAATTTTGAGGGTAAACCTTCGATATTCAGGGTAAACCCTCAAAATTTCGGGGTCAAGCCTCAACCTTCTGGGGTTAACCTTCAACATTTCAGGGTTTACCCTTAACTTTGGGGGTAACCCTCTGAATTGATGGTTACGTCCCCAGGATTTGAGGGTTTATCCTCAACTTTGAGGGTAACCCTCTGAGTTGATAGTTACACCCAACAGGATTCGAGATTTTAGCCTCAACTTTGAGTGTTTGCCCTCAACTTTGAGGTTAACCCTCGAAGTTGATGTTTACACCGAACAGAATCCGAGGGTTTATCCACAACTTTGAGTGTTGACCCTCAACTTTGAGGGTCAATCGGGATACGTGATATTACTTTTATGCACTTGCCCCATTGTTGAAGCAATCGTTGCGTCACCATAATTAGACGTTTTCATAATTTTGAACCGGTCCCTGACGTTATCCGCACGATT
This sequence comes from Euura saliciscinereae, assembly GCA_018420115.1. NCBI lineage: Eukaryota > Metazoa > Arthropoda > Insecta > Hymenoptera > Tenthredinidae > Euura > Euura saliciscinereae. Next base: position 3,003 of record JAFFZH010012570.1, read on the forward strand.
ATATTTACGCGCCACACCATCTCTAGGGCGCTTCGGCAATATAGCGAACGCAGCGCTACGTCTGGCTCTACGGCCAACGGGCGAAACGCCCAATATGGCCGCGACCACCAGTTGACATCGACAATTATCATTTTATGCAGAATACCATATCCTGTCTCTATTAGTGCATGAAATAAAGAAGTTTTGGAATATAAATCTTCGGAATTCAATATAGAATTGCGCTCACCAATTCTTTTTCGCATTCGTGACGCGTAGGCTTTGATATATCAGCGAAAACACGTGAAAACCGGGTACGGTAGGTAAAGCCTGACTCCAGCATGCTCTTCAAGCTCACTGTGAGCTGTGATCCCGGTTAAACTAGTTTGATTCTACCACTCCAGACGCTGCGTCGCAAGGTAACAAACCCAATACACATAAACTACTAGTGTACTGCGTCACTCTTGACGTAATGACGTCTGAAAGAGAAGCACGAGACTCCGACCCGATTTGACTAAATTTAAATTAGGTTTTTACCCATTTCACTAGGGTCGTTCTCGAACATGCGCCACGATATTCCGCAAAGTCTTTAGCCTGTTCCGTGAGTCTGGCCACTTACGCTCTGAAGTTCAGGGCGGACGGCCAGTTTCGCGAAGCACGGTGCAGTCTGCCACTGCCCGGTGAAAAGTTCCGGATCGATATTCTAACTAGGAGGCATCACACGCGTCATTTACCAGGGAATACAAAATATACTTTGAGACAGATACATAGTCGAGTATCGGTTCGTGGATTCGGGGTTCGATCGATTTGCGGAGTGCGGACAAATAGGTTTCGGGTGGCATCAAGGGGCGAGAGGCAAGAGGCTAGAAGGTAGCGACACGCCATTCGCTCGTTCCGTGTCGAGTGGTTCGAAAACATTGAGAACCCTGTTGGTCGGGGACATTCGGGGACACCCCGAAACTACCACGTCTTTGACGCAGGATATCGGCTGTAGCTCGCTGGGGAAGAAAACTAGACTCGCATCAATTACGATGCAGCGAACAATAATGCAGACTGGCGTGGCTGGGTGAAGCACGATTATGCACACGCAAGAGGGTCATTAACCAGTCGCGACCCCTTATCTTTAGTGCTTTTTTCAGATTAACTTTTGTCTAATTATACACAATATGATACGACGACGTTCGTGGTATAATTTATTGTAGGCTCTTTTGCCACGGGGGGTAAAAAAAAAAATCCATGGATATAAAAGCAGGCCTGAAAACGCGGGGATTTTCGCTCCTGCGCTGTTGGTTCTTCGCGTGATATAATATCGTAACTGGGTCACCGAAATGAGACATTACTTCGTCCCCATTACGTTCACCTTCAACCTCAATGAAATTCTCCTAATGATGGGGGTAGTGGAAGAAACAATATCAAAAATGATAAAAGGACGAGGAAATAATATCGGTGAATGAATTTCGGAATAAGTCAAATTTGATTATTATCCCAGACATTCATCACATTCCATTAGGCTTACGAATCAAGTGAAAAGCGTGGAGCACTGATTTCACAGCAATTTTAGACGATTCTAAACTCGTTTCTTGCCATTTCAAATATTTCTCTACTATTTTCAGTATGATTTCATGCTATTTGAAGCAACTTTATGCGTGATGATCAGCAATTTTTGATTCATTGATGATTTTGAATTATTATTAACTTATTAGATGCGATTATGAGGATTCCAAATAATTTTTTGAGTTATCTCAGGCGATTTCCGATTTTATTTACACGATTTCAAGCGACTGTGGTGTGCTCACCAGTCATTTCCAGTGACTTGACTGACTTCATACGATTTCGAGAGATTTTCAAGTAATTTGAGCGGACTTGAAGCAATTTCCGAATGATTTCATACGACTCCAAGTGACTATCAAGTGTTTTCAGGTGACTCCCGAATAGTTTTATGCCATTCCAAGCAACTGTGGCGTCATTGCCAGCTATTTCAGGTAATTTTCAAGTCATTTTGTGCGATTTCGAGGATTTCAAGCGATTTATGAATCATTTCAGAGAGATTTCAGAGTATTTTGAACTGCTTTCAAGCAATTTCGTGAGTTTTTATACGGTCTAAACGTGACTTCGAAGTAATTCTAATGGAAGCAGTTTGCGATTTCGACGATTGAATAGCCACCACAATTTTTTCCTGTTTCACTTCAACGATTTGAAACATTACAGTGAAGTTTGACATTATCGTCCGTTTTTTCACGATTTCGTGTCATCTAATTTTCGATTGAGTCACATGGGTCGAGTTAAGGGTAATTTTTTTCACGTATCACCGACGTTCGTTAGCGGATTTTTTTCTTGTTATTCGCATTTGCAGAGGTGAGTAGGTACAACCAGGGAGAGTGTGAGCCATTACCGACTCAAGTCGAGGATCAGCTTTTTCAAGAACCCGGTGTACCTACGTATAGTGCCTAAACACGGGCTCTGAGCAGAGCACAAGCAGGTTCTGCGAAATTCTGCTTAAACACAGAGAAGATTGAGCTAATTAGTTCTCGTTTTCCAGAGTAATTGAAAATGCGGGTAGCGAAACGTGGGTGGGGTGAATGGAGATTGTGAAAGAAGATTTACGACACAAGACTTCGGTGAACAAATCTCTCCTAATTAAACCTCATTTTCATTGATATATATGTATAGTCATTCTACTGTATTTTTCACTCAACAACAAACAGAAATTCATCTACTTTGATGATCGGAGCAGAAAAAGGAGAAGAAAAAAAACGAGACTGACAAAGCGAGAAGGTCTTTGAACTTAATGTTTAAATGAATCTCTAATTGCCCAGCGGGGTATTTGAATTAGCGACGATTAGTTAATTAGACGAATCTGTCTGACGATGGGAGAGAGCCATTCTCGTCATTTTTTTTCTGCTTCTTTAATTCGTTTCCTTTTTTTTTTAATTACTTTTCTCACACCACCTGCACTGGGGCGCAGAGAATATCGTGCGACAGTTCAAGAAGGGAGAAGAAAAGCCTTAATGCCAACTGTCTGTCTGCCCCGCGGTTAGGCGTGTGTCGGGTTCTATCGATTTTATAATCAAGTTGAACGCGACGAACCGCGACTCTGAGTGCGCGGTGCGTCGAGCAGCCGGTTTTTGCGGCTACACGCAACGGAATTTTCTATAGAAAAAAAATATATATTTGACGATCATAATTTTTTGTTTTTTTCTCATACATTTCCGAATTAAGGGTTGTAGTTCGGGTTGAAAAAAGCCCAAAATTTCGGTACTTTTTATTCGGAATCATGCCATTCGGTACTTTAAAATTCAGAATTATGCCCTTTCGGCGCAAAATCGTTCGGAATTTTGAGCCCGCCCCGAAATATTTATCAAATCAACTTCTGGTTCACAGATATCTTCTTACTTTAATATCTATGAAAGAATAACCAAAAAGCGGCCAAAAAAGTGCCTTTTGGGGGGAAATGATTTTTTCAAACTTCATTTTCTCAAACTTTCTCACTGTAAAACAAATTCCTCACGTGAATGTGATCTTCTTTCTATTCTGATGTTGAAAAAACAAACACGAGACGAACTATAAAATTCTACGAGTTGAAACTAATCCGACAAGTATAACGCGCCTTGTGCCTAAAGGGTTAAAATGAAAAGAAGAGGCCTAACCTCTACAACCCTCTAACCCTACGCCAATCGTGTGCTTCCCTATTTTTAACACCTTTTATTTACTTTTATTTTATTTTTTTATAACGATATATCCCTCTGCGTGTTAATTTTTTTTACCCCGTTTCAAAGTTGACCCACAAATTGTACTCTGTAGATCCTGAGCTAATTTGTGATAGTGCTACGAGGCCGTTTTGAGGTAATTGCAGCGAAAGTTGAGGAAGAAAAAAATAATTTTGAGTCACGAAATCGGTTACTTGAATATTAAGTAGATATTTACTACAGTCCAATTATATTTATTCGATTCTAGTGAATATTTACTTGACTTGTGAAGGCAAAGAGAAACCATCAGTAAAATGACCAGTGAGACAATATTTACTAGAATCGGGTAAGTATCTCATTATATGTAATCTTGGTGAGCTATTTACTCGATAATATTTAAGAAACCGATTTCTCGAGTGAATAGTATATTATGCACCACGGGAAGGAAGCAGGCGATTTTTGGCGAGCGCGGATTTTGCAGAACGAGTTGCAATTCGAGGGCGCCGAAGGCGCCCGAGAGTGAAAACGAGTTCTGCAAAATGCGCGAGACAAAACGCCTGCTTCCTTCCCATGGCACATATGTTATTTTCTACCACATATGCATTAAAAACGAGAGAAAGTGAGGTTAGAAACACGAGAACGGTGTTCTCCACTGGGGGCAGCACTTTCTTAGTTTATTTCATCGTTACCATGGTTACGAGAGGTTTTTATCCCTGCTGCCAAAGTTTTTATCCCTCTTGACAAGTTTTTATCCCGCTTGACAAGTTTTTATCCCGGTTTATTGCCCCGGTCAGAAAACTGTGGCTTCCATCCCGTTTAGGAGGGCAAAAAACACGAGTTTTTAATGCATGTGTGGTAGAAACTAATATTTTCTCCGTGTACTATGCATGCTGGAGTCAGCTTTACCCACCGTACCCGGTTTTCATTTGTTTTCACTGATATCAAAGCCTACGCGTCACGAACGCGAAAAACAATTGGTTAGCGCGATTCTATATTGAATTCCGAAGATTTATGTTGCAAAACTTCTTTATTTCATGCACTAATAGAGACAGGATATGGTATTCTGTATAAAATGATAATTGTCGATGTCAACTGGTGGTCGCGGCCATATTGGGCGTTTCGCCCGTCGGCCGTAGAGCCAGACGTAGCGCTGCGTTCGCGATATTTCCGAAGCGCCCTAGAGATGGTGTGGCGCATAAATATAATCGTGCGGATAACGTCAGGGACCGGTTTAAAATTATAAAAACGTCTAATTATGGTAACGCAACGATTGCTTCAACAATGGGGCAGGTGCATAAAAGTAATATCACATATCCCGATTGTCCCCTGTCCTTTTTATTTCCGTTTCCGCCAGGAACCATTCGAACTTCACAAAACAAGGGACTCATCAAACTGTTTTTTAATTATCATCATTATTATTATTTCTATTATTATTATTATTATTATTATTATTGTTATTTTTATTATTTTTTCTTTCTTTACCATTCAACAGATTTCGAAATTCCGTTGCCCCATGGCCTTCGTGATTATAGCCTTCGCGTTCGTGACGCGGAAGCTTTGATATCAGTAAAAACGAGTGATAACCGGGTACGGTGGGTAAAGCCTGACTGCAGCATGTCGACGTGGTTGGGGGTCTCTCTACTGTGTATAAATACGACGGATCGGATGAATTCTAATCAGAAACCTATTTCTAACGAAGTAAGTGGCTACCTTCAACATGAACAAGATCGTCTGTCTTCTCGTCGCCTCGTTGGTGTGCGTGGGTGTTGCCAGCGGTAAGTTGCACATACTGATCTTTTTTCCAATACAACGAAACCTCACTTATATTTATTTCAATCGGGTACGCTAGAAAATACATACGGGGCATTCCACGCCAACTCGACCAGTGTTAAACCCCGACATTCTCAAAATCATTCCGTGTTTTTTTCTAACATTCTACTCAGTAAAAAACATGTTCTAAATTTTTTTCAGATTTCTTTTATCCAACCGTTAATTCGTTATGAATTTCTGAAGTTGATCGAGAATGCCCATTTTTAGAAATCTGAAAAAATTCTCAAAAATCCAGTGGATGACACAAAACGGCTCCCGTTTAGGAAAACGTGGGCCGAATTTTTTTGCTATTTTTTTCCCTCAATTCGGAATTTTCTCATTTCAAAAACTGATATAAACGCAGGATCAAGTAGTAAGCGACGAATCAGGGTAATAAATCGTGAAACCGAACGTTTCCGGGCAAATTGAACCTTGTTTGACGCTTAAAATTTGATCCTGTGTTAGATAATTTCAGTTTCAAAAATGAGAAAATTCCGAATTGAGTGAAAAAAAAAATAGAAAAAAAATTCAGCCCACGTTTTCCTAAACGGGGGCTGTTTTATGTCATCCACTAGATTTTTGAGAATTTTTTCAGATTTTGGAAAAGGGGCACTCTCAATCAACTTCAAAAATTCATAAGAAATTAACGGTTTGCTGAAAAATTCGAAAAAATGTCGGACGCGTTTATTACTGAGTAGAATGTTCGAAAAAAAACATGGGATGATTTTGAGATCGTCGGGGTTTATTACTGGTCGAGTTGGCGTGGAATGCCCCATACATATAAGTGAGAATAACGTAAAAAAAAAACTAATTAAGAGTCAAGTGGTTCGATAGCTTCCACGTCACACAGTGGTTCGAAATCGCGAAAAGCTGGCCAAAACTTCAAAAATAAAAATTCGATTTGAAGAGTTTTGATTGTTGATCGGGGTAGAGAGATGATGTGTGCATTCAATACTGAAAAATGAGAAAGTTAACCTTCTTAACGGTGGTTGTAGTTCAGCTCTAACTTAGACTCCGCTGAGCGTGCGCGCGTAACGCCAGAATCTTACTCAAACTAGGTTTCGTTAACAACCGAAAATTTAACAGCAGATCGTCGGATGAAAAATTTCACAGTATGGACGTGGTTCCTGAGGGTATGTATCACAGTTTCGTGCACTCAGATGACCTTATTTCACGTTTGTTTGATCTGAACATCATGACGATTTAGTAAATAGTAAGTCCAGTAAATTTCGACAATTTGCGTTTTCAACTTACCTCAAAGTTATGTATTGGCTTCGTGCAAAAAATAGGGTGGCGCCACCCGTGGCAACTTTTGGAACTTGACCCCCCGAGCCATATACAAGATCTTATGAGAGTGAATACTAATTTAGACAGTATTTCATTCTAATACGTTCGAAAAGCCTAATGATGTTCCCTAATAAAATATACGAAAAATAAGTAAATATATTTCACATAAATTAATGTAAAAAAATCCGCTAGCTGACTCGATATAGCGATTATACTAGTCACGCGGCAGTGTTTGAAATCAGCTGATCTGTCACATCTAGCGCCAAACAACCGGCTTTGAAACGTAACGCGGGTAAAATGGATGTTATTATCCGAACCGGGTTTCAAGGCATTTCTTATTCGATACATTTTAATCCACAAGCAATTGTGAAAGGTAAAGATTTATCTTCCTCACACGTAGTGCGGGTCGAAGAAGTCTCTGGAATTACGGATTCGTGGCGATTGATTCGTGCCAGTGTAATTCGGCAAACATCCGTGACTCTCCCACCTTATAAAGTTCAAATAGAGGTAAGTACAACATTGCATAGCCAACTATTCCTACACTACAAGTGACTATTAATCGACGTTCGCGAATAAATTATGAATCCTAACCTCTTCCAAATGGGGGTGACAGGCGAACTAAATTGCCATTGCTTTTTGTTACAGCTCGACTCCGAACGTCATGTTACTAACGTATCATGTACTTGTGTCTCGCAAGCAGGAGAAAAGTGCAAGCACATTTATGCACTCATTCACTACGTGAATGCGGATAGGAGTGCATCGAAGACAACCTTGGAGCAGGAATGGGGAAGACCATCAGATCTACAACTTGGCAAAGAATTGTATGCCAAACCACTCGTTGTAACTGATGTGTTTAAGACGGAAAAAAATACAGTGCCTGTTCCATATAATTTGATGTACTCAGATATTTCAAATCAGGCATGTGCCTTGCGTACCATACTTAGGGAAAAGAGTATGAGTGAGAACACAAGGTTGGTTCAAAGTATTCTAAAAGACGTGATGTATTTGGCAATAAGCATGAGCGAAGAAAGGGATTGCGAAGCATGTATTTTGAGTTTAATCAACTTTTCTAATGATAGAGAGACGTATTCGTTGAAAAAAGACTCAGCGGGAGGTCAGCAAAACAATTTTTATAACGAAAATGTACATCTGACTGATCTTGAAGTTATGGCACTATGCATAGCTACAAAAAATCAAAGCGACTGTGAAGAATGGTATTCAGCTCGACAATGTCGCATAAGTGCCAGTTCGAAGGCGCATGCCATTAAGACAAGAACAAAGAAAGCCATCGAGTCTCTGGTAACAGATTTTTTGCGTCCGAAATCTGAGGAAAAATTAATTCCAGCCCTCGAGTACGGAAAAAAACATGAGCGTCACGCAATATCTGAATACGAAACAAAATATGGAGCGGATGTTAAACTGATAGGCCTCTTTGTAATGCCCTCACAACCTTGGTTGTGTGCAAGTGCAGATGGCATTGTTATTGAAAACCATTCCGTTTCAAAAGTATTGGAAGTCAAGTGCCCTTCATCGTGTCGTTCCAAGCCTATCTTCGATGAACAGGCAAGAAAACTTAACGTACCGTACCTCTACTTGAAAAACGATGTGATAGAACTGAAAAAGACACATAAATATTACACACAGTGCCAAATCTTGATGTACACGATGGGGCTCACTGTATGTGATTTTTATGTATGGTCACCGAAGGGGAGTTGTTTGTCTGAAGTACACGTAGATGAAGTATTTTTGAGAAGTGTCATTCCTACATTGGAAGATTTCTACTTCAGATACTTTTTGAAAGCTTTATCTGGATTGGGTAAAGAGAATGTTATGGAAACGTAATATCAATTTGACAGAACAGTATTCAATTATGTTACAATTCTTTATTAAATTTTACGAAACTGTACAAATGACCAAGTGTTATACCCAAGTCGGATTTTATAGAATATATATTATGATTATGTTATAGGTTTATTTAATATTGAATTAGATAAAATTATATTATTATATGAAGATCAAATCGGTTGGACTGAAGCGGTTCTTACCCTGGCCTTTTCGTTTTTCAATTACTGTGTTACATATCAATATTATTATTTCATGTACTCCAAATGCGAGCTTAAGATATCGAGTCAAGGAATGTCAGGAATACCTGTGATATGAGGTTGTGATTTTGCACTACGATTATTTAAGAATATGGCATAAATGCTGATATAGATACTGATAATTTTTGTACTATTATACCTGATTTTTGTTACTTCTTGAAGAGTATTTATAATAATTTAGTGAAACGAAACAAAAAACATTTCGTACTTTCATACCAAATAATGTGTCAACATGATTTCATGAACCCTGTACGGATTCTGTAGATCTTTCAAGACTCAGTTCCCTGTGTAAATCAAATGAAGGCTACAGTAACTGAGCATGCGTAGGGGTAAAAGTCCCCCGCTCTATATATCTTCCGAGTCACTGTTCCTAATTATGGGTGGCTGCAAATTGACTAATACAGCGCACATGAAAACGATGTCATCGCAATACGGTAACATTTTGATGGTAAACAGATCCAGGACCTTATAAGTTCTCAGTCGCTGCATGATTCTTTCGATATGGATCCGGACGCTGGCTATTTTATAAGTATCAGCTACTTCTTCTGCATTGAAAGTATTATTGTGCAAGAAAGGTGGCATCACAAGCAGGATTCCACGACCACTATCATCTAATACTGTCTTAATCTGAGGAAATCCCTTGTCAGCTAGGATAACGTCTCCAGGTTCCAAAAGCTCCAAAAAACCAGAATTTGTCGTTATTTGTGCATCAGTGGTTCGCCCACCATTACATTTTGAGATGAACGAGATAAGTCCACAAGGCGTACAACAGACTAAGACTTTTAACCTGAAACCCTTCTTGTAATGCGAATAGAACTGAACACGTAATTCTACTGACGGTGGTTGTTCAACTTTGAATTCGGTGCAATCTATAATGCCCCGGCAATCTTTATAGGAATCTTTGAATGCTTGAGGCATGGTCGCTTGAACTATTTCCTTCTCTGGCCAGAGTACAAAATTTTTACACGCAGCTGCTAAATATGATAGTGTTGCATAAAATGTTCTTGAAATTGTACTCCTGTGGACGCTGAAAAACACGCTTAGCGCTGAAAAGCTCAGTCCAGTTTTCATCTTTGTTAAAAATATTAGAAGCCTATTTCTCACTGATAGTTTAATACCACTTTTGGCCTTTTCTTTTGATAAGACTTTCAACAGCAGCTGAAAAGTTGTTCGTGTTACTCCAGCAATATCGAGCATTTCTTGATCTGTTTTTATTGATTCTACTCCTTGAAATGTTAGGTTGAAACGATAGTCATCCACTTGGTCAGGGCCAATTTTCTTGTCTTTATGTTTGATGTCACTTCCACAACAGGCATCCTTTCTCTTCAAATTATTTGCTATGCTTTTTATGTATCTAACATCTGGACAGTGTGCTTGTGTTTCTGCGTCACATAGATCATCTTTTATGTATCGATTACATATAAAGACTTGCTGGATCCCAAAACTCTCCACAAATGGTAAATCAACCTGTACGCCCTGATCAACTTTCACCGGACTACTCATTTCGCCCTCATTTTCTTCTGCCAAGTTACCATTTTCCAATTCTGCAGAAAAATCTTCAACTGTCAATTTTTCAGAACAATTGCCATGTTCATTGTTCACATTAGTTCTCTCGGTTCTCTCAATGTGGCGTTTGTACCTGAAAAAATTGAAATACAATAATCGATCTTTTATCATTAGTAAAATTATTAATACATGTTATAGATGATAAAAAAATTTTCACTAACCTTCCAACTGACAATTCCGGTGATACTACAACGTTTCGATACACCTCTGGAAAAATGGTCGGGTTAAAACTTGGACTTCGTGGATCTTCAGATTTCTTGTTTCCAACAAAGTGTCGACTACAAATTCGCGACTTTCTATTTGGTAGCCAAGGAGTCCCATCTTCGCTGAGAATGTCAAATTTAATTATTAAAATTATTTACTAATAACCTGTGGATCGATTTGTCACAAAGTCTGAATTTACTTCTCTCTCCGCACTGCCGTCAACCAGGTCTTATGTCGTAATAATTTGTGTGGATATAAAGGATTTGCTGTAGGAAAGCAGTAGAATTCTGTTCCTGGTGAATTCAAACGTGTATTTTTACAATCCACAACGCAACAGTAAACGGTCGTCTTCGCCTTTGTCGACATTTTTATCCTCAAGACCAAAAGGAGACAAATTCTGCAACTGCGGTTTTGCGAGGTTAGAATATCGAATAGATCCATTGAAACATTCACACTCGGTACAGTTGTAATTTACTTACATTCCAGACGTATTCGATGCTTGCGCACTTTGTATTCCGTTCTGTGACACTCACATTAAATGATAAACACGAATAACCGGAAAATTATCTGTTTACTTTCTTCACTCGACTGACAATCGATTGGCGGACATGATAGATCAGCTGATTTCAAACACCGCCGCATGAACAGTATTATCGATATATCGAGTAAGTTTACAGATTTTAGACAATAATGGACGCAGGTCGCTTTATCTATGAACTTCATAGATTTCATTAACGAAGGTCGTTCAGCATTTTATTTGTATTAGTCTGGATTAATGAACTCAATAACTATTCACTCCCATAAGATCCTGTATATTTCTCAGGACAGCTCGGGGGGTCAAGTTCCTAAAGTTGCCACCATGGGCGCCTACCTCGATTTTCGTAACTCAACACGGACTTGCACGAAGCCAATACCGTCAGATCAGCTAATGAAACAAGTTTAGGTCTCAAGCTTATACTATTGCCTAACAGAATTCGAAAAATCTAGCTGCCCCTCGGTGCCTCTCTCACTATAAGATGAATTTCAGTGTGGAC
>JAFFZH010012571.1:0-13542 GCA_018420115.1 Euura saliciscinereae
CGCGATAGGCAACTGAACATACACCTGTAATTTGGTTGGCAATGCCAAGCGTTATCGCTCGGCAATTTTTTCGGCGGCGAGTTACAACATGGCATTGCCAACCAAATTACAGGTGTATGTTCAGTTGCCTATCGCGGGCGCTTCAGATTCAATTTCCCTGGGTGTACATGCATACATCGTAACGTTTCCAGGCACGCGCTACACAACTCGCATGCGGAAGCTTTCTGCGAATCACCTGCCTATCGGTACCAAAACCTGCAGGCTGTCTATGGCCCGTGGCATATCGAATTTCCCGACGTTTTCCGGTTTTACAATTGAAAATTTCAATTTTTACAAACACAATTGACCAAAGCAATACAATTTTTTAATGTTCATTAATTATCGCGTTTCTAATCAACGATAATTCAAGGATTGTTAAATTTTGAAAATTCGACATTTACAATTCAAAATAGGTGATTTTCGGCTCTAATTTTTCGACGATGACGTGTTCATACGAATCAAACTGGGAATCAATTTTGAATTGAAAAAATTTCAGCGTAAAGCAGCCTTAATTTAATTGGAATTGGAAAATTTTCAACTTTGATCAATTTCCAAACGTATATCAATAAACTTCAAAGGAACTAAGGTAACGTGTCAGAATTACTGTGTGATTTCACATATTTTCAAAAATTCTATGAGAGCTGTAGGTGAAATTTGAAAAATTCCAGGATATGAGCCCAAAGTCCCTGACAATTCCCGATTTTCCAGATTTCCCTAACAGCTGGACACCCTGAAACCCGACATATTCTTCATTTAATCATTTTAACCCATCGTTCGTTTTTCGTGTAATTTTTTGTTTCTCTCATTCAAGCCCGTTTTCTCCACTTCCATGTAATTCTGTTATTTAGAATTATTTCGAGCCGAATTAACAAATCCCTGGTGCGGTATGAAAATAAAAAAGAAAAAGCGAATGTAAAAAAAAAAAAAACAGAAGTTGAGCTTTTCGCCTTTTCACAGAAGCTCTGCTGTGGGCTCTGGGGTTTGTCGGAACGTTTATTCAGACCTCACGAATGCCTTCTGGGAACCGGGTGTGGTGGTGGTGATGGGGTAGGGTAGAGTTTCTAAAAGCACGCGGGGCTGAAGAACGTGGAGACAAACGAAAATGCAAGCTCTTAGCCCCCCACCCCTTATACAGAGGAAATAAAACCCAAATTCTTATGGCCTCGCCATTGTAGCATAAAAATATTTAAAAAAATGAAATAGAAAAATAACAAAACAAATAAAAAGGAAAGAAGAAAACGTTCCAGGATACCACAAGGATACTGAGGAAAAGGAAGATAGAGAGAGAGGGAGAAAGAGATATGAAAAAATAGAAAAACACTCTTGGTGCTTCGTGTTGAATTCAAAGGCGACCGACATTCTTTATACCGTATGCGTATACGAGATTGGTCCGCTGCTGCGGGCGGTTTGTGTAGTATAAATTAATTATTCGCTTTAACGATATATCGCAGGGTCACAATTAGGGACGTTAAGAAAAAAAAAATATTAAAGTATTCTGAATAAAACGTTATAATGTGAGAAAGAGAGTGAAAAAAAGCTCTTCAAAGCTCGTAAATTGTCAGGCGTTTAATCGTCAAGGGAATAATAAGAGGATAGTTGCGCCGGTGCGGTTGGTGTGCCTTTAATACTCTCCGTCAGGGTGGGTTTAATCCACTGCGACTAGAAGCGATAACTTATTTTATAATTTATTCCAAGAAGACAGGTCGAACAACTTTTCAGCCAATGAAATACCAATGAAATAAAATGACTCAGAAAACCACCATCGCCATCACTAACGCTTCTACATCCCATAGGCCACACGTTAATCGCACCGCGCCGCGCGCGTTCCAAAGATCGTGCAAGAGACGGTGAAACCCCAGCCCCAGCCCCAGCCACGGCATCACGGTCCACGAGGAATAGATTCACCGAGGAAAAGAACCTGACCTCGACCGAAGATACCTGTACCCACCACCTTATATACAACGTCGAGGAGAGCCGCGAGACCAACGAGACTCGACCCTGTAATTACGAACGGGAAACTTTACGGACCTCGCAGCCAACCATCTTGGCTCTGATTTCGCTCGGATAGTTTTTTTTTTTTTCTTTTTACATTATTTTGGACACATCGTTAAGGATTCGATCGCCTAGATTATTGGAGAAAAATAAAATAAAAAAAAAAAAATAGTATGTAACAATTCGGGAAAATGAAACGACGATTGGTCCGACCGCGAGAGATCCCCATGACCGCTCGCCTTTGGTAGTCTACTATATATACGAACGATGGGTATAGAAAGAGCCGATTGTTTGTTCGGACTTGAAAATATACTCGGAACAAAAGAGAGGCTACTGCGGCTGACGGCCGTCCCGGACGCGAATACGACCCATCGAATGACGCCGATCATAATAATGGTGATGGTAATAATAATGACGATAACAAGGACGCGGGAAAGTATCATCAACGTCAACAATACAGGTGTGGTATGAAAAGAAAAAAGAATATAGAGGAAGAGGAGAAAAAAATAATATTTATAGAAGGAAGAAAAATGTAATAATAATTACGATAAGGACAAGGGGATGTGAGTCTGATAATATCCTGATAAAAGTATTTGAAAAAGTTTGTGGTATTTTTATCCCTTCCCCAAAACCGAGACTTAAGGATGTATTGACCGTACAATCTCAACGAAAAATGATTCTCGTCGGCGAATTGAGTACTCCGTGATAAGATAAAAATCAGAAAAAAATCAACCATGAGAGTATTGATTTTGAATAATAATAATGCCCGAAAGTTGTCAATAAATTGTTTAAACAAAACATTGTTTAACAAATTCTGTGGTAACGTTATTTTTTTTCCATCTCAAATAAATGCCTTAATTTTTCTGAACACACATGCATTTTTCAAGAATTTTGTCACTATCTTGTAATTTCCGTTTTCGAAAATTTTTAAAGGCTGTATTTACGAAACTATTTGTTCCACGCTCCGGAAACTTCGGAATTGTAATCTACATCGTTTTCGAAAATTCAGAATTTTTTTTTCCATTTTTCGAAATTTGAAAATTTTCGAAAACTGAAATTTCAAAATAGTGACAAAATTCATGTGTATTCATAAAAATTAGCGCATTCATTTGAGATGAAAAAAAAATAACGTTACCAGAAAATTTGTTAAACAATGTTTTGTTTAAACGATTTATCGATAACTTTTGGGAATTATTATTATTCAAAGTTAATACTTTGATCGTCTTGATTGTGGTTGATTTTTTTTATTTTTTATTATTATCACGAAGTACCTAATATTGTCGACGAGAATCACTTTTGGTTGAGATGGTACGGCCAATGCATCCTTACACAAATCCTTAACAACACTGAGTAGAAACGGAGAAAAAGTTATTGTGCAATTATCTCTCGTGGTTGAACTTTGTCCCTTATATAATTCGCTTATCTCACCCTGTCCTCGTGAAACAGGATTCAAATTGAGGGTAAAATTCGTGTAAATCTGTGTATACATATATAATACGAATGGTGGAATAGAAGGAGAGAGGGACAAAAGAGAGAAGTACTAAAGTCTGTGTGGAACATTGAAGAAATAAAAATGAAAAAAAGAATAAAATTGTTGGAACACTTTCTTCTTTTTATTTTTATTTTTTTTCTATACGGTATATGGTGCAGATTTTGGGAACGAGGCCAACCAAGTGTCCTGCGGTTTAATTCGCACAGATTTATTCCACTCGTCTAATTATTCACGGATTTATGTATTCAAATTTAAAAACTTTGAACCCCGCAGCCAAGGTGTTTAATCCAAAAAGGTCTAGAGCCATGTCTCTTTCACAACCGACTAAGATGACTACCGAATTCTTATCACTGTGTCATGTTGAGAGAAAATTTAGTATTATAATTAGAAAACAAAAATGTCTATTTTCATTGCATATTATCGCTAATTTTTTTCAACTTTTTTAAGAAACATTCACATTTGACATTATCGCAGTACAAAATGGTGAACTAGAATGATTACGGTAGCTCGAAGCAACGCTAAACTCGTGATTATGTTGATTAAAATATTTTTAATCAACTTTTTCACCGCCCATTTCCTGCGCACGTGACTAAAAGTTGTAAAACAAAGAGAAAAAAAAGTAAATTAAAAAAAAAGGGGGGGGGGGCAATAATTTTGTTAAAGCATCGGGTGACTCTAGAGTAGTACCTAATAAAAATTATCATCTCGTAAAGCAAACGTTAATGGATTCGCATAAATTACCCCTTATGTACAACATTTACAGCGGTTTTGCGGGTTGCGGTTTCCAGGCTAGAGGTAGGTAGGTATGACTAACCGGTATGCGAAATATTGACTCCGTATCCTACGCTGCGGAGGTAAGAGAATGAGCTGAACCATTCGGTTAAGCATTTCCGGTTAACTTTGGAATTTCACCACCGCGTTTCCAGATATCCTACGCAGATAGTATACGACTATAAAATTTCGTCGGAAGTTTACCACAAGTTTTCAAGATTTCACGAGTCAGCGACAAGAAATAGAAAAGAAGAGGAAAAATTGCTGAAATGTCGAACATTCAGAGAGTGCAGTGCAACGTAATATTGTGATAGTTCAAGAATGTTAAAAAAAAAAAAAAAAAAAAATGTGTACGTAAAATGAATCAGGAATTCTCAAAGTATCGGAAATATTTCCTTCTCGAGTATATTATGTATATATATATATTTTGCTGCGCTTGACTTAATCAGAATTCATGGTTTACCGCAAATTTCATAAATTCCACAAATTTTCCGTTCATGCAGTTATACGTTTTATACAAGTAGCTGTAAAATATCTACATGATAAGCGAAAAAGTTTTTGAAAAGTTATTCTTCTCACGTTTTCCACACGGTTGTTATACTTATCCAAACGTAACGGTACCCTACACCTCGGGAGATAGCAAAAACAATTGCACATTATAAGTAGGGTAATTCCACGTTGTACAAAAGTATAATAGTATAAAGTGCGTTTAAAATACAAACTTAAAACTTTAACTCCCATAATCCCTCCGGGTCGACAGGAAACATTACCAACCCCATCATGAACTATCTTACACAACGATCTCTCTTATCCATTCTATCCTTGCTTATGTTAAATTACGAAAAAGAAAAATGAGTGAAAAACACGCCATTATAAGTACATATAAAGAGAAAACGATAGGAAATTTTCCAATTTCAACCAAATTCGTTGTTCTAACTTTAGAAACACGTTAGCGAACATCTCTTTTTGGTTCATTGGATTTTCACAAATTTCGTAATCGAGAAAAGAAGCCGGTGACATCCGGTGTGACGAGGGTTTAATCGATGGTCGTCCCTCGAGTCTTGGCTAAATGTATCCGTGTATGTTATGTACACTCTTATATACATATTACATATACAGCATAAAACTTTTATATACTTGTATCACACACACATGTACAGAAAAAAAAGAAGTAGCCTCCAGTGACATTGAGGGTAGCGAGGAGAGGCTACTATTTCGAAGCATATGTTACGAGGGCAGTAGTAGGTATCGTCTGAAGCATTTCCTGTCCATCGATCTAACTTTACACGCCAATGCGTAAATTACACGGAAATTAAGAAATGCGATACCCCGCAGCGCTGCTGCATGCAAGGCGTCGAGGACGGCCGACCATCGACCGTCATTGGTTTCGATGTCGGAGGCTTCACTGAACCGAATCGATCCTCTAAGAAGGACCTTAAACAAATTTATTACTTGCCAATGAGTAAGCAATATTTCCCGGTTCACGAACGAGAAAAATAAGAATTACAAAAAATCAACACTTTAGTATTCATAAACTTGAAACGAGGTGTCATTTATTTGATGTATAGGTGAATAGTTCGTGAATATTATAGCTTCTAAAGATGATCAAAAGAAATTGATTGTTTTTAAACAGTCTTTATATACGTTCACGTATCTAATCACAGAACTAAAATCGTTTTATGAAATGTAACAGTAAAAGTTGAACGTTGTGATGGATATTTAAGTACGTACAGGCTATACATATACCTTCAGTGTCAAAAGTTAGTAAAAGCGGGTGACAATTAAGTGCCTTAAAAAAAATATGCGGAATGATTGTTCAGGCTAGTAACTAAACGATTCTAGTAAAAATATGAGGTTGAAGCTATAGCCGCCGAATAGTTAACATCAAAAAGAGCCGAATTCAATTAAAATTATACAGTATCACAATTGTACTCGGTCATTCTATTCGGGAAAAAATTGTGGCCACTATGAAGAGTTTGAAAAGTTCCGTGACTTTTCCTGACCGAATTATAATTTTTCCCTGACTGAAATTCGGACGAATTAGTGGTTGTTCAATATATGTGATAAGTAATGTTCTGAATCGATGGCGAAATAAAATGAATTTTGAGAATACTTTTTCATTTGCAATGTATATACAAGTTTTCCTGCTAGTTTTCATTGATCAAGATTTCTTTCATTCCGTGTTGTTTTGCATCACCAGAAAATTCCTCGAGTTTTTCCCTGACCATTTTTCGAATTTCCTGACTTTTCCCTGACTTCCCTGACCAGCCCGCATGGAAATATATATATCAAAAATATGTATGACTTATATATAAGATATATATAAATTATACATAAAAAATATCTTATTATGCCCGCTTTTAGTATATCAAATATTCATATAAATTCAATATATTATTCAAATATCAATTATATATATACGATGTAATAATTGTATATATATAATAAATATTTAAATAATATATTGAATTCATATGAATATTTTATATACTAAAAGCGGCCATAATAAGATATTTTTATGTATAATTTATATATCTTATATATAATTTGTACATTTCCTGATATATTATCTCGGATATATATATTTCAGTGCGGGAGTGGCCACCGTGGAGGAGCTGCTGATCATTTCAAACACTTTTCGTTTCCGCTATTCTTACTTTTTTCCAGGACGAATTAGATGAGAAAGTAATCATGACGCTTATCGAAATGATAAAACATGAGGAATAAATAATTCTCGTGTAGGGTGAATTTCCTAACGACGAAACAGTCTGAAGTTGGCTAGAATCGATAGGACTAGCTTTCAGACAGTTCTTAATCAATCCAACACTGTCTGAATATCTAATTTCTCGATGTCAGCCAACTTCAGACTGTTCAGTTGTTAGAAATTCACCCGTATACGCCGCACGGGTCAAGTATAATCGATAAGAGATTAAATATAAATCTCCGATACTCCGCAACTCTCTTGGAATATGGATGGTTGAATGGATAAGAGGTTATATATTCTGACGAATAAACGTTCCGTTCTACCCATCGCAAGAGGATAGAATAGAGAAAATAAGAAGAAGAAGAAGAAGAAGTAGTGAGTTTCTCAAGTACCGATGCCTCCCATCTCGGAAGTGTATTTATGATAAAACTAATATCGAGTGTCATCGTTCGAGGTAAATATTTAAAGGAATAAATATATCATCCGAAAGGCTCTCCTCGGTAAGATTTGTGAATCATCTGATCTCCATGCGAGCGAGTCAAAGAATTTTTTGCTCGTATAGCCGCAGTTGATTTCAGTCACTCACATCAAAAACGATGACGAGACTTTGTGGCACGCCTAGCGAGACACGTATGTTTAGCCACGAGGATATATCATACATTTATACATAGAATTTCATGACGAGCATCATCAGCGATACATGAATGCGGGTATAATGCCAGTGAGCAAGTATGGATGCGAGAGGCTTGAAGCTGCCCGACCCAATGCGACCCGAATCAACCTAAAGATCCTCTTTGCTTCTCGGTCCATAGCCATAGCCATAGCCATAGCCGTGGCCATACAGCATGGGCAGTAACGTAAGGAAATACGAAAGCGAGGCCTGCCAGGCATTTTCTATAGGGTGTTGACGTTATAAGTGCACCGTAACGCCAGTCAGAACGAAGCCTTGTTAGGCACAGCATTCATCCGAAGAGAAAAATTCATCTTTTTTTTTCTCACTATATACGTTTTTTTTTCGGTTTTATACTGCTCTCTGGTATTTGAGACGCTTCAAGCCACGGAAATAGCGCGATTCAACGTCGAGCTGTTGGTCTGAATGGTGAATTAGGGTCTCTTGTTCCAAAATTACCACGCCACGCACCCGGTTTCGTTTAATTAATTGCTCCCAACGAAACAACGACCGTCCGATTCACCCACTCTTGAATAAAAATAAATAAATAATACAAGAACACACAAAACCAAAAAAAAAACAAAAAAAAAACGAACGAACGAACTAAAGAAATTAACCCCGTTTTACCATTGTTGTCCGATTCAACCTCCTACCCGTACACACACACCATGATGCGGATTAAACAAGCGTCTTTTGTCACGCAAAGGTGTATTATAATACAGTGTAATCAACTCGAAAACGACGCGGAGGACGGGCCAGACAGCGTTTATTTACGACATAATTCATTCGTATGATGATGAACAAAATGATTTGAAAAAAAAAAATCCAAAACCAATTTTGTCAGTTATCAAAAAATTTAATGTCGATTATGGATACGCGAACGAATTAATATACTCGATATTTTATTGGATACATTTTTTAGTTTCTTTATGCCTTTGCTCGGAACAAAATGGCGCGATGACGAGATCGAAAAAATAATAATATAATTAATGAACATATTATGTACAATCCTCACACATTCAAGGTAACAAAATTCAATTTTACAGACATTGGTTCGTGTCTTTGTGAATTACTGATATATTTTTTCAATTTTCACATCACTTTTTTATGTTTGAGAAAAATCATAGAAAATTTTCAAACCTCTTTGGTCCCCTGAAATAACAGGTTTATATAATATATAAACACCATAGGGTGAACAAATATACCCATAAGATATTATAAACGTAAAAGACTACGAGAAATAACAAACATCGATGGGCGAGTGTGTAATTAACGATAAGGGGTTGTCCGCAGTGGCCTTTAATTACATCCTCGAATCCGAATGTGCAGCAGCGTCAATCCGGGATGCCTCTGGCTTCCATTAGTATTTATTCCCTCGAATTTTATTATACAGGAAACTCGAGAAAGTAAAAAAAAAAAAAAAAACTTCCACCCATCAGTCATACTTCGTTATGTATTATCTGTTAGGTCTTGACGTTGAGAAGTACTTCAAGAATAGAAAGAAAAATCATCGTGATAATGAAAATTCGTCATGCTGCCTTCACAGTGGACTAGTTAAGATACACTTTTTCTTGTTAAAAGTAGAACAAGGTATTAGAAAGAAAACAGAACTTTGTACAGAATATCGAGAATTCAATTAGTCGAGTCATAAAACGGACGATTTAATAGTCACGGACTATCTCGTATCCAGGTTTAGTCATGCTGCATTGACCAAAATGGTCGGACACTAGACACTAGACACCAGATACTGCGGTGCATATTCAGTCGTATATATATATATATATGTACACACACTTCGGAGTGAAAACTTAATTATCACACACGGTTGGTTATCCTCTTCCCATTTATGTAGGTGGATGAATAGCGGGGCTAAGTAACCTCGGTCCATATCCTGTTGTGAATATATATATACATATATACCTGCATAGTGTGTACAGCTGATGCTGAGACTCTGAGAGAGTGCATTGCATCGGCGCTAGTATAGTGAAGTGCAGCAGTGGCCGTAGGACGAAATGGAAGAAGAGGAACGCGATAACCTATAGGGGGGGGACTGCAGGTTCACAAACCGTAAATTATAATATAGAGTAGCTAGTATATATATCTCGGATGAGTGAGATTAGTTTTTATCTCGATTTATCGAGACACCAGAGACTCGCGGGAGGTTGAAAGTTGATAATGTTTTATCTAACGACCTGTACGTGCAGCTGGATTCAATTTCTCGATAATCATATCGATTACTCCACTATAATCATAATATAATCAAAACTGCAAAGGAAAGGTCAAGGGTAAAATTTCATTCAATCTTTGCACTCAGGTCAATATTAATTGATGAAGATCTGTGAGTTGGTAGAGACCTTCATCTTGGCCTACTATTCAACGGACTAAAAGTCCTGACCTCTAACTGGACTGCTCGACCCGCCATCTCGATCGGAGGGCCTCGAATTCAGTTTTTTTTAATCATATCTCGACAACTATTGATCCTATCGTCACGGAGGTGATTATGAAAAATGAAGCTTACTAAATTCTCTACAACAAAGGTTCGATACATTTTTCTCGTATGTTCAATAGTTTTTCCCCAATGCATCAGTGAATCTCGTGATTTTCAGGACAGCCTGAGACAGGAAATACAAATATCAGCCCCGTATTACACAAAAACTACTAAAGATACGGAAAAAATGTATTGAACCTTTGTTGTAGATAATTTAATAATCTTCATTTTTTATCGTAACCTTTGCGGCGATAGTATCAATGGTTGTCGAGATATGATGGAAAAAACGACATTCGAGCCACTTTGATTCAACATGGCGGATCGAGTCCTCCTGTTAGAGGTCAATGTACCAATTTATACATCTTTACTAATTAATTTTCGTATTTTGGCTAATTTTACTGGACCAACTGGCGTAAAAGATTTTGAGAAAAAAATTCCTAATTTTACCAAATATTTGTAAAAGAATATTGCATTCAAATTTGTAAAATTGTGTATAAAATTGATCAAATATGTAATAAATATACTATTTCGTCCACACAAGAGGCACTGATTTTTCCTCTTTGAATTACAAAAGTTAATCAATAACCAATTTATCGCACGAATCAACGCGAGGAATTGCAGCTGACGCGATACATAGACGCGGCACTCGTCGAATGATCGCGTGTGTTCGTAAAGGGGAAAATCAAAGCTCTTTTTTTTTCAATACTCTCTCCTTTTTTTAACACTCCCGACCCTATATAACTCGGGGGCGCAAGGACTAAGCTGTTGATGCCGGTTCTCACCCGGTGAAAACGATAATGGCCTAATCCTAAGTAATCACTGTTAATAATAACAGATCGATGAATCGAACCGGGATTCTCGACACAATGGGTTTGTTTGAATTGTATACCAGTGAGTGTTTGAAAACGAACGTTTATCAAATCGGATAATTGCCAAATAGACTCGGAATCATTATATATTAGGAGGGGGGGGACACTCGCAGGAGTCCAAAATCACGGTATATGTATAGACTGCAACCAACCAACTAATGGGAAGTCACCCGCTCATCATATCCCACTGCTGTTGCTATACTCGAAACCCCATCGAGACCCCTGAGAACATTTTCGTCGTTTCATTGATATATAACCGTTTGCCGGTTGAAGGGCTTTTGACGAGGTCGTAAAAAATGTCCTTTAGACCATCCAGCCACTCACTATACGTGGATATTTCAGGGGTAGCTAGCTGATCCGCGCCTTCTTCATGGTTTTCGGTTTATATTAGCCGGCATAAAAATGGACTTTTATATATTTCTTACAGTAATTGGATTTGCACAGATTTTCATATTTTTTTTTCAACCCATGATTTTATGCACACATAATTAATTTCAACTATAAAGATTCATTTTAATTTATACAGTATCGATAAAATTCTCAATGAAATTTCATTAATCAATGCGTAAGTTAAAACGATCTTGTTTTTGTTTTTCAATAATAAAAATTCTATAAACAATATGTATAACAAAAATGTCTCAACTACTTTTTTAGCATATATTATTTTTAATAAAAATCAGTATTCGAAACAGTACCAAAAAAAAAAAATATGTATATCAATGTCATCATTTTTTCCCTTGCGTAATTTCCACTTCATACGTATAATATATAATATGACATAAAATGTAATTTCTTACAAAATATGGTCGTATGCTCGCACCTGGGTAGTGAGAACGAAAATTGGCTTAGTATAAAAAGCGAGAGAGTACAAAAAAGAAAAAAAAAAGAAAAATTTGTCAGATACGATAATAAAATAAAGAGGCATTCAACTTTTAACGATTTCCCTCGACAAAATTCCAAAGAATCTTATATTATACCGCCGCATCTGTCGTCGAAGTTTGACGACATCGTCGAGTGCAGTAAAAAAGACAGAAAAAAAAAAGAAAAAAGAAAAAACGAACAAGCACTACAAGATATATAACCAGAATTTAAGTACGTATTAAGACGTAATTTGATCCGTAGGATAAAATTGCAAAATTTGTGTGATGGTAAAGCAGTTTGTTAGGAATAAAAATAAATAAGTAAAAAACCAAAAAAAAAAAAAGATGAAATCTTTACGATTCAAATTATATCCCCTATACTCCTATTACACTTTTTACATCATTTCCTGCGTTGAATTAGAGGACCCAACAACCAATTTCTAAGCGGACCAAAACCCGGCGCCATGTGTTTGTATAGAATCTTTTGATTAAGGTAGTAATGAAAAACTGAACGCAAGCTTCCTCGGGTGAAATTAAATCGCGTCTATAAGTTCCCCTTTTGAGAATTGCTTTGATAAAAATATTGATAATTGATTACTTTCCGATTAGCATTATTATTCCGCAATTATAACAGAAATCGGAATTGTATTAAATATACATAGAGAAAGAGAGAGAAAATCTGAAACAATTGAAGAAAATTTCTTCGCAAAGTTGACCCGCGGATTAGCAGAGAACTGATTGCAAGAAAAGAATAAAAGAAGATGAAACTAGTTTAAACCGCAATAAAGGAAATATAAAATTGTCATTTGAATAAAGAATAATAATGAACGAAGCGTTAACTGAAGCCAGAGGCTGTATCCGTACCCCAGAAAGGAGAGATTCTCTCGTAATTATCGGAAGCTTAATTGCATCAAAGTTGAGCGAGACGGGATGCCGAAGATCGGTCAGATATTAACATCGAAACCGTTGCGATACCGAGAAAATTCGAGCTTTGTTATAAATTAAAGTATATTAAAGTTCTCATCGCCAAGAATCGAAGATTTTTTCTTATTTTTATATGAATTTAGAACCCCGCGGTGAGGTGGAAAGCCTTATGTCGGTTATAATATTCATCACGTGGGGGTAGAAACGGCGGGTGTTCATATACACCGTGTTAAAATCAACCGATCGATCGATCGTGATTCGGTTTAAACTTTAAAGATGTATTACCGTACGAGAACGGAAACGAAAACGAATGGCGTTTCGTGGAAAGCTTCGATGGAAGAGTGATACCTCTAAAAATATAAGTGCTTTCAGGAAATCTGACGTATCTGATATCCAGGGTATAGAGTTGAACGTCGATAAAATTATGAAGATACATTAATCACGATTACATATGGAGATGGAAAAAATCCTTACTTTCAGATGATACCATATTAGGGTGCTTTTTTTTTCTCGACTATTTTTTTTTATCGGTTCCATCCTGAAATTTTGTTGGAAATACAAGAAAAAAAAAATTCTGAAAGTTTGAGCCCTTAATATTAATATTAAGTCCTAGACCAAGGCGTGTAAAGATTTCCCATTGAAAATACACGGAAACTCTGATTTTTAATCTTTAAATTTCTATAGCTCAGCGGCATTTCATGGCATCGCTTTGACCATAGACAAGTATTTCTCA
>JAFFZH010012572.1:0-20237 GCA_018420115.1 Euura saliciscinereae
TCAATTTCACATCAATCGAATGTGTTTTGGCTGAGAAAATAGCGTTTGAAAATTCAAGGTGTAAATTATATCGAGGTCACGTGACTTTTATTTCACCTTAAATTCAGGGTCTCGAGAATCGGGAAAAATTCTAGTAATAGTCAAGGATTCTTTTTTTCTACCGAGTTTTCATCTTATTTATGTTAATTATTGTCATTTAATTATTGCTTCCGGTTCTTTAGCCAATTAGGCCATAGTCTCAAGATACTTGTAACTAGTTTTTTTTTTCAAATGTATCTACTATCGATCTTGTTTTATTATTTTTTTATTCTCTCTTTAGCAACAAGACAAGTTGAGACATTGTACAGATTATTTTTTCTATCGTTTATTATTAATGCTGAATGTGTTACTTATTACTTTAATATAAAAAGTATTGTTGATCAAAGTATGATTTTTTTTATTTTTTTTTTCGAAGGAAGAATGAATAGTTTATCCTGTTGCTATTCTTTCGTTCTTTATTCTTTCTTGAATATTAAAGAGAAGAATTGAGTCTCTAATAAAGACTAAAAGTTGTAAAAAAAACAAAAAAAAAAAACGAGTATCCATCGATTGTTAGAAAAATATTCCTTCCCTTCACGTGTTGAACAATTTCACGGTGGCCACTGTGGTCAGGGAAAAGTCGAGGAATTTTATTAACACGGTGGCCACGGTCAGGGAAAACCGGGAAAATGTCAGGGAATTTCAAACTTGGTCAGGGAAAAAATAAAAGAAATTGCTAACGTGTCGTAAATGATTCAGCAAGGAAATAAAGAAAAAAAATTCATATAATTGGTCCCAACATTGTTTGAGGTATTATCTTGTAGCACTAATGAAGACAATATTTGAATTTCGGTCAGGGAAAATTGATCAACCAGTCATTAAAAGTCAGGGAATTTTTTTTCCCCCCAAAAAAAAGTGGCCACCATGCAATATAGAATGAAAGATTCCTAACGATTTTATTTTCTTCATCTTCATCTGAATCTTGATAAATGGCATAATTTTTGAACAGTTTGACCACCAGATTCTACAAATCTAGAGACAATACAAGTTTTCGGATAGCTTGTCCTTTTCCAAATATTGTTTCTCATTGTCTATGTTGATTTTCTTATTCGCATCGACCTTAGACCTTCTGACTGTCTTATAATTCCCACAATAGAAGCATTAGAAGCTGACTGTTGGTGAATGAAAAGCCTGGAATTGATAATCTGATAAAATTTTTGAGTAATAATCAATTTTTGCGGCATTATAGTCACAAATAAGCGATAAAATACACATCTAAAATCGTTTATAGAGATAATAACGCGTCAGGATGAACACGAAGACGTCTGATTACAAGTTTGAAGTCGTTCTAGGCTCTGGATCATTTGGGTAAGTTTATATATTGTATACTTCATCAGCTCTTTGAATTATTCGACTTTAAGTTGAAATGAAAGTCACGTGATCTCGATATGATTTACACTTGGAATTTTCAAACGCTATTTTCTCAGCCAAAACACATTCGATTGGTGTGAAATTGATATCAGTGACGTAGAAAAACTGAACGAAGGGCCTGCCAATCGTGGATTTTCGAATATCGAAAGACATAATCAGAATTTTGTGTAACAATATTGTTTTGTAACCCAAGGAGGTGCTGCCCCTCGTGGAGAGAGGCAGCACTTCCTTGGATTACGGAACAATATCGTTGAAAAACTGTTATTGCGTCTCGATTTTCGAAAATCCACGATTGGCAGGCCCTTCGTTCAGTTTTTCCACGTCACTGATGTCAATTTCACATCGATCGAATGTGTTTTGGCTGAGAAAATAGCGTTTGAAAATTCCAAGTGTAAATCATATCGAGGTCACGTGACTTTTATTTCACCTTAAAGACACAATTTTCTTTAAATTATATATCCGATATATTTATTGAGAAAAAGAATGAAAAATTCTAGTTCAGATTTTGATTTTGTTTCGTTATTCACAGTGACGCATTAATTAGATCCTAATAAACGTATTTGGAGTTCTTGAAAAAAAAAAAAAATTAAATCATCAAAACTGATTTTCTGGATTATAAAAACGATTATTGACTTTTTTCAAATGTTTTTTTCGAACAAAATTAGTTGAATAAACGCTTTTTGATTGGTTGTGACGTAAGGATTCACAGTTTCGGCGCCATATTTGAATGACCTCAAGTATTTTTTTGACAGAATGATAGAATTTTGATCTTTTGTGAGAGTCATTGTTTTAGTACGGATCGTTATTTTTGTAAACTATAAAGAATCTATAAATATCAATTGAAAATTATCAATTTTCAAACGCCACGTGACGTCACACAGCAACTCAGCCGCCATGTTTATTCCATCAGGTGGTAAAACTGTGCGTAAAAGGTGCTGTGTGACGTCACGCGGGACCGCGAAATTCAAACGTGGTATCGAAAAAATTCGATTTACGTGAAAAGCAACTATAAAAAATTAGGTATTAGCTGTTTTTCACCAATCCTATATTCAATGGTGATCATATGAATCCTTCAATCTTCGATCTTGACTCATGGCATTTATAATTTTTACCATTTCAGACGAGTTCATCTAGTCAGAAGATTGAAGGATAAAAAAACGTTCGTAATCAAGGAACAGGATGTTAGCCCCGAGGCGAAGGCGACTTGCGAAGTATGTGAAGAATTTTATTATTATTATTATTTTCAAATCGAGGTGATGCTTAGCCGTTACTATTTTTTTTTCTTTTTTGGCTCTCTTATACCGCGGATTGTAAGCTTTCATTATAATTCTGTGTGTGGACAAGCTTTTCATCAAGCTGATCATGACTATTTTCCGATAATAACTCTAATCGACTCTATTTCAACGTTTTTTCAATTCTAAAAAGATGGTCGTGGCCGAGGTACAGTGTTTAAAAAAAATGAGACACCCTAACATAATCGCCTATCACGGTGCCTGGAACGAGGGGAGCAGGGCTTACATCCTGATGGAATATGCGAGTCGTGGTACCCTCAAGGATCTTTTGGAAAGACGAAAAAGACCGTTGAAAAAAGAGGTTCGACTCTAGAAATTTTGTTTGTTTGTTGGTTGTTTCATTATTACCGGGTCACTCGTCAATTTTATCAAAATTGTAGAATAAATTAATAGATTCCCCCTCTCGTTTTTGTATCGCAGGATGCTCTTTACCTGTTTTCCCAAGTGGCCCTAGGCGTCCATCATATTCACTCGCAGAAGATTCTTCACCGCGATTTAAAACCAGAGAATATAATGCTGACCGGTCGTCTGGGGGATATCGTGAAAATTGGAGACTTCGGGGTGTCCAAGAGCATCAGAGAGTGAGTGCGATATTTCAAAATCAAAGTCTGCACTAGGCAAAAAAATATAAATTAAGTTGAAAAAGTCCCATTTTTAGCCCCTTTTTAGTTTCATCATTTTATCAAAGTATATAGCCAAAAATTTTGTCACGTTCAAACCAGAAGAATGTACCTTCGATCTTGCGTTTGAAATTTCGCGATATCTTCATAAATGTCCTTAAAATTGAAACCACGAAATAAAAATTCACTTAGACCTGATTTTTTTGTTGTTTCAACACCAACATTATGTTGTAAGATAACAAAAATCAATTTTTATTGAAGTAGAAAATCGGTTGGAGCCAGTCTCGCCGGTTCCTACTATTTCATGGCGCCCGAAATGCTTCAGGGTGAGCCTTGCGATTTCAAAGCAGACATTTGGAGCACCGGAGCGATCCTCTACTGGATGATCACCTGCGAGCTTCCATTTCCAGCCAAGGTGAGTCGTCATCATCTTCTATAATCTTCTATCATCGTGACCCTGCTCCCATCCTCTGACGCAGAATCTGAAGGACTTGATCGAGGCAGTCTGCGGTGGCAAAGTCCGTCCCATGGAGGAGCCAGTTTCCCCCGATCTTGTGAGTCTGATATCAAAACTGCTCCGGAACAATCCGTCCACTCGCCCGACCACGGATCAGCTGATGCTCTGCCCGTATCTGATCCCATTCGTGATTCGAGTCCATCTGAATCTCGGTCGAGTGGCCGTCGCCCATCAGGTCGATCCGGACGTCAAGAAACTCGACGCCTTTGGAAGCTACTTCAAGAAGCTTTAATATCTTCCAGTGTACTCGTCATCATTTTTATAACTGTAAATTATAATCCCACACGAACGAAATAAAAAGAGTCCCTTCATATTCTAGTTGGTAATTTATTTGGTCACGCGATGATTCAGCGTGTGAAATTTATCAATGATCTTTTCATCGAACAATTCAAGCCTTTGTTCGACTCCTGGATTAAATTCCACAGCAAATTCAGCCTCGTTGTTCATGAAAGAAGAAGAAGAAGAAGGCAGCATTCAGAGTCATCGAAAGGGGAAGATTCTGCTCTCCAAGTACTGAAAACAGCTTAAGCAGCTAAGAGAGTGACTTCACTCCAAAAAATAGGAAACATTCCAATTCTGGACAAGCGATCAGTTTGTGTCTGCAGTTCGTGATCTCATTACACAACGATAAGCATCGCGCGCGGTGTCGAACAATGTGTTCCGTGATCTATTGTGCGTCGGGAGCGGGGGGTATCGAACCCGAACGTCAAGGGGGCCCATGCATGACGAGCGGAAGTTGAGACCGGAACTACAGAAACTCGATAACGCGCGATTTAATACCGCATTACTTTCCATTGCGGTATAAACACTCGGTCGAATCAGTAGTCGCAACATCGATCGAGCTACCATGATCACCAATGAAGCCAGTGCGACTCCGTCTAGTCTGAGATGAACGTCGGTGTCAAACAGAATAAGTCGAAACGTTAAAAAAAATGACAGTTTTTCTAGTGCTTTTGTGCGTGTCGAGGGTCTTGAGCGCGACCTGGTACCCCGGGGGCGAGGAGCCGATGCTGGGGGAGCAGATCGACCTCGTAGACGTCGGGTCCGGGGTTCCGGTCGAAGAGTCCACCCAGAATTGGTCGCAGACCGAGGGGGTGACTGGTCCGAGCGAAGAAGCGGACCCTCTTCAGGGTCCACCGACCCCTTCTAACCCTGTGCTCCCGATTAGCCCGCGGGAAAGAGAACCCTTCGACGAGGTCGAACACATCGAGCCCAAGCAGTGGACCGAGAGGCCGAAGGACCCACCGGGACAGGGGGGTCAGGGGTTTCAGACCACTACCCAGTTCTCGACCCCGAGGAAGAGCACAAGCCCTACCACCCTTGCGCAGAGGAACCCGTCCACGCAGAGGTAGGAGGCGATTGTTTGATACCAAGCCATTTTTTCCAGATTTGATCATTGACGCCCTGCCTTGTTGTATTTTCTACTCCAATTAGAATTAGTAGAATAATTAGTAGACTTGGATATCTGATTTTTTCCCACCACAATCTACTCTCTCCGCCACTATGAGCGCTGGCGTCGCTCATGTCTGAAACTTGTCGAAGGTATCCTCCAGTGACGGCAGCGCCTCCCGCGACGGCGTCAGTGGACGAAGTCTTCTGCGACTTCGGGCCCCTTCCTGTCCAGTCATTGTGCGAATGGCAGAACGGCGAGGGTGGTCTCCGCTGGATGGCGGGTACCGGGTTGGGTACGAACTGGCTCGGAGGTCCTGCTACCGACTCGACCTCCGGGAGCATGGAGGGCGGTTACGCGTTCGTCGAGACGTCCCAGACTCCCGGGAAGGACTCTAAGCCCAGGAGCCCAGGGGGTCTCCTGCACAGTCCGCAGCTAGGAAGCACCGGGGTCTCCGGAACCTG
The DNA here is from genome assembly GCA_018420115.1 of Euura saliciscinereae. NCBI lineage: Eukaryota > Metazoa > Arthropoda > Insecta > Hymenoptera > Tenthredinidae > Euura > Euura saliciscinereae. The sequence continues at coordinate 5,733 of JAFFZH010012572.1, forward strand.
TTTCATGTTCAAGTACGCGATGGACGGACTGAGCTCCGCGGGTCTCAGGGTCCTCCTCCACGTGGGAGAGGACCCGTTCTCGATCAGAAAGGAGAGGACCGATGAGAATGACATCGACGAGGACAACTCGACCACCGTGTCGGCCCCCAGACAACAGACCAACGTCGCCGACGAGAGGGTCCTCTGGCACGCTCAGTACTACACTCTGGGGGTGTGGCAGCAGGCGCAGATCCTTTACACTTTTCCTGAAATTCACTCGGTGAGGATTCGACGGTTTGAACTGAGTTTGAGATCCTAGTGCTGACCTCGCGTATCCTTAGATCGTGATCGAAGGGGTCCCAGTGGAGGCAGGGGACCCGTCCAGACTCTACCGCGGCTACATCGCCCTGGACGACATCGACCTCCAGCCCGGATCCTCCTGCGTCGGTTTCTGCAACTTTGCCGGTGGATTTTGCGACTGGAACAACGACGCCGAGGACGACTTCGACTGGACGATTGTGAGTATATAGAATTAGACCATTTTCCCGGTTCCGACGAGGCATCAGTGTTCGGTTACTGGCTCAGAGCAGAGGCAGCTCCAACCCCACGACCGGACCGGCGATGGACAGCTCGAGCGACAGGGCAACGGCCGGTGGTTACGCCTACATAGACTCAAGCTTCCCCCGGAAACCGGGAGACGTCGCGAAGTTCCTGAGCACAAACTTCCCCGGTACTGGCGCCGACGCTCCGGTCTGCATGCACTTCTGGTTTCACATGTTCGGCTCCGGCATCGGGCACCTGAAGGTCTTCGTCAGGCATTATCGCACGCTCGACTCCCACCTCGAGGAGATTTGGGGCCTCAGCGGAAACGCAGGGAACGCTTGGTTCATGTCCGAGGTCACGGTCAGCTCCCTGGACGACTACCAGATCATGTTCGAAGCCTCCGTTGGTAACACCGCCATGGGGGACATCGCGATCGACGACATCTCATTCACCCCGGGTGCCTGTCCAGTCTCGCCACAAGTCGCGTCTCCGAACATCCGCGACTGTACCTTCGAGGTCGACGAGTGCAACTGGATAAACTCACGGGACCCTGACCGTGTCGAGTGGGAGAGGGTCTCGAGCCAGGCCCTGAGCGCGAGGAACCAGAGGAAACCGTACAGCAACGGGCACACGGTTAGCAGACGGAACGAGTACTTCCTGGGGCTCGGGAGGTCCAGAGGAGGGTCGAGGACTGGCGGTGGTGGCACCGCTCAGCTCATCAGCAGGGAGATGAAGGGATCGGACGACCCGCTGTGCGTGACCTTCTGGTACTTCATGTTCGAGTCCTTCATCGACGCGACTGGTCCCAGTTTAGGTGAGTCTGAGGAAGTGGGACCTCCGAGTCATGGGATGCTTTGAACTGGTTGTTTTTCTGGGCCAGGCGTCCTGAGGGTCTCCGTCCAGGTGGTGGGGGAGTCGCCATCCGAATCAAGGCCAATTTGGCAGCTGTACAACAACCAAGGACCCACTTGGAGCTACGCTCAGGCAAGCATCGAGGAGAAGAAGGACTTCAATATAGTCTTCGAGGGGACCTGGGGCCCGAACAGAGCCAGTGGCAGTATGGCGGTCGACGACATTTCCTTTTACGTTGGTAAATGCACGGGTGAGTAAATTTCGTCAAGTATTGTCGCAAGAATCTCTGAGATTGACGTTCTTGGTTCTGTCGTTTCCCAGTGGTTCCTCGGAGCGCGGAGGTCAGAGGCGAAGACTGCAGTTTCGAGAAGGGTTTGTGCGGTTGGGAGAACATGACATCGTCAGGAAGTGACAGAACGGTGACGTGGCAGCGTGCCTTCGTTACCCACCGGCCAGCCCAGCTCCTGGACAAGACATTCGGCGCCACAGGGGACTTCGTCTTCTTCGATATATTCACCACCAATCAGAAACTGATAGAAGTCAGACTCAGGTCGCCGCTCATCACCCCCTCGGACAACGACGAGGAAGCGGTTTGCTTCACCTTCTGGTTCGCCGCCTTCGGCGTCGAGGAATCGACCACGTTGAAGGTCATCAGGATGGCTGCTGACGCGGACGAAAACGGAGAAGAAAACGGAAACGGAAACGAGGGAAAAGAGCCGGTAGGGTGACATGGATGGGATTTCTAGTGTGTTTGATGGCTCATTTGGTGGTCTTGTTTTTCAGCTCTGGTCGCTGACAGCCAAGGGTTTCAACAATCCCCGTCCAGTTTGGACCGCGGCTCAAGTAACGGTCGAGAATCGTTCGCCGTACAGATTGGTGCTGGAAGGTAATGCAAGTAACGGTGGTTTCGCCATTGACGATATAAAGTTTCAGCCGCAAGCTTGTTCGAGTAAGTATGATGGATGACTGCTAGAATTTTTATTGCTTCCAAAAATAATTGGCTTTTCATCTTTTTCCGTACCGCAGTTCGTCCAGCGAGTGCTCAGCCAGTGAGGAACGACCCCAATTAACCATCAATCAAACATTATAAAATTATGTAGAAAATAATAACGAAATTATTCTAGTATATTCGGTCAGTAAGAAACCACTATGAGACACCCTTCGAACTTCTGGAACTTGAATTTTGAAAATCTGACCTCAGATTCTTGTTCAGCGGTTCAAAAACCCTTCGAATACCAATTTTCATGAGATTTCGAATGTTTTCAGTGTTTTTCCTCAAGCAAATCGGATCCGCTATTTTTAATTTCGCAAATCTGACTTCAGATTCGTTATCAGCGACCTAAAAAACGTTCTAGTACCAATTTTCATCGAAATCGAAACATTTTTAGTGTATAATATATTGCAATAAAAATAATTATTTTTAGGATATCCCGATAGAGGGCGAAGTTCTGTTTTGTCGTCAGTCGGTAACGTTGCTCTTTTTTTTACTGCCTTACCGGCGGAAATCTAGTACACGAACTTTCACACTTCAGACATGTAAAAAAACACTGGCAATCCTTAGGATTCGGGCACATAAATGAGAATATCGATCAAGTATACGAGTTTTAAAAGATTTCGAATTATATTCCTGAACTAAAATAGTATTCAGCATATGAACGTATCCAAGGAAACCGACGTTATTTGTTCATTATCGATGTATCCGCGTTGTTGTCATGCTAACGACAAAGATTTTTAGCTTTCAAAAATTGATTACCTCCCTTTCGTCCTCGCGAATGAAAGGTCAGGGTGACGTGACTCTTCTTATCTCTAGAAAAAGAAAAAAGAAGCTAAAAATGAATTCTGATTATAAAAAAAATCAGGGAATCCAAAAAATGGTCTGAGATGAATGAAAAAAGTATTCTCAAAAATCATTTTCTTTCACCTCTGATTAAGAGAATGATTCTTCAAATGATCGAATGAATGAAACATTTTCAAAAATCTTTCTTTTTTTTTTTTATTCGCACGCCTATCGGCCATACGGGGTGCAGCTCGCTTAAGGCGGTGGCGTTCGGAGGGACGAGAGACGGGGGAGCAGTTCGGGGCTCTGGGGGTCCGAGGGTGAGACCAGGGGTAAGTCAGGGTTTTGGGGTGGCTCCCGCACGGCGCACCCCGACTACGCAGATATCGTCTCCTATACTTGGTTCAATGACCACCGCCCTGTTCCCAGCTAGGGGTCCTCGAGCCCCCCGAGGGTTTCCGACGTCGTACGAAACGATCCGAGGTATAAAAAAAGGGGAGCCTTGTTCCAGGCTAGCGAATAGTTCTGTCAAGTCCAGGGGTAGAAGCTGACGGCCCCGCTCGTCTGCTCCTTCTTTCGCTAGTTTCATTTCTTTCATTTTATTTATACCTTATGTTATAAACGTTGATTGATACGATATGATTGATTGATTGATTGATATTGATTAATTGATTCGTTCATTCAGATTGATTGACTCGCGTCCTAAAAATATTATATAATATAATATATAAACGTAGGTACATAAATAGGTGTACGAATTCCGTATACCGCGAAAAAATTCACGCGTGCAATAATAATAAATCGCTGCGATTCTTCTTCCTCCGAGTTGATTGAATTTTATCCGCACGCATCTCAGGTATGTGTCCATCTTATATATCATTTATTCATTTTATCTATCTATGTTCTTTCCACCCCACCCATAAACAAAAAAGAAGACCTTTTGAGACCTCGAGTTTCCTCAGTCTTGAAATATTGAAGGATTTATACAAATCAGAGAAAACTTCTTGAATCAATCAAAAATTTATTTATATAAAATCTACTACATATGTGAGAACAGGAACGGTGTGATTAGGACAGAACGCAAACTCAAAACGAAAAAAAAATGCTACTGTCTCCTCTGCGTGGATCTGGGTGCCTGTCTGTGAGGAGACGATCGGTTGCTGGCCTGCATTTTTCGCCCCTTGTTCTTACCCATTGCCAGTTCTAATCCGCCCCTAGTTAGCTGGTTGAAATCGACTATCGTGAGCGTAGGTTCGTTTGATTGTGCCGTAGTGGTTGATGCGGGAACCGGAGCCCCAGGGCTACGGAACCTCGCGTAGCGAGGCACGCCGGTTGTCCCAGCGGCATTCATCCTGGTACCGCTCATCGATCTGTACCGCGTACGGGACAGGGCTTGGGCCACCTCCTCCCTTAGGTACCTACGGAACGCGGGAAAAAATTGAAAGAGGTATTCTGATAACCGATATCAAAGGTTCCACCTGTTGTGCGAGATAATCGATATCCCCGAATTGGTAACGATTGATACGATTCATCAAACATACTCGTGAATGCTTGCGAGATGCAGCGGAGCCGTTGTGCGAGCCGTCCTGGGACGAGGTCCTCTGGGAACGCGGTGTCTCTGTCTGGACTGACGGCCGCCTTTGTTGGACGGCTGATCGGGTAGTCCGGACGGAATGTGTCCGGTTAGTTTGTAGTATTCGAGAAAAGCGCGTCCCAGGTTACGACCGACTCTGTAATCTGCGATATCGCGAGTCAAGGACGACTTCGAGACGTGTGGAAATCGAGTTTATTTTGATGCTTCATCGGTGGTTCGGAAGACCTTTGAGTAACGATTTTTCTGAGATTTCCAATGTTTTTAGTGTTTTCGAAAGCAAAATTGGATCCACCATTTTGAATTTCGCGAACCTGACTTCGGATCCGTGATCAGCGACCCAAAAGACCATGTGGTACCAAATTTCATACAGATTCGTTGATCCGGTCTCAAGATGTCGTCGTTTTTATTGTATTCTTTTCTGGACCTGCCCAGACAGTACAGAACCCAAAGTCGTCATATGGACGTCAAATGTCTCAAAAGACGTCTTTAAAAGTTAAGACAAGACGTTTGACGACTTTGAGTTGTGTGATGCCCAAAACGTGGAGATTACAATAACTTCCACTCTTCTCTGAGAGCAGAGAAACAGGAAGTTGAAAAAGGATACACCCTTCCTCGGTGTACGGTAGGATCCCGGGAGTCCCCTTCCTCGAGTATCCGTACATCGACACTTGGACGGTGTAGCAGTTGACACGCTCGCTCAGTATCGAGCACAAGTACCGTCTGGCCGTCCCCGACTTGTGGGCATCCTGGTTGTACATCGTGCTCGACGGCTCATAGTCCTCCGCGTGCTGGGCCAGGAGCTTCGGGAGGACCGTGTGCCGTTCGTACCTGTTTGGCTGGCAGCCGTGGATTAATTCACAGGCAGTTCACTCATCGACGCCGGATCGAGTCGAGGGCTCACCTGTAGACGTCGTCGTACGTGTTCCCGTAGACGAAGACCCCCTTCGCGTTCGAATGAGCGTGGAGGTCGAGGACGCAGTCCAGAGGCGCGGTCGGGTTCTTGTCCAGACTCTCGAGCACCCCGCGGACGGCAGAGAGGCTCGGGTGGGTCCAATCTGATATCCGGTTCCAGGACCTGTTCAGGTCCATCCCCATCACCGATGATCTGTAATTCCCGAGAAACACACCGTCCGGGTTGAGCATCGGGACGATCTTGAAGACGACGTAGTCCCTGAGGACCCTGGCTATCGGGTGGTTGCTGACCAGGAAGTCCATCAGGCCCTGGCATACGAACGAGGCCGGGGATTCACCGGGATGTGCTCTGGCCATTACGGCAACGACTTTCCTCTGGTTCTCGGTCGCCGTCGCTATCGACACGAGCTCGACCTTCCGCTTCTGTATGGAGAGCGCGAGCGTCTCTCTCTTTACGACCTGGGCGTTGGTGCACCTCGTGCAGAGGTTGTCGAGGTGGTTGAGGTGCCGGGTGTACGAGTACGGGTAGGCCAGGACGAACTGGTACACGTCGTCCTCGCGGTCGAAGGCGAATGCTATGCTCAGTACGTGGTGGTTCTGGTGCTGGATCGACTTGTAGTAGAACACCTGCCGCTTCGGTATCCTCTGCCACTTCGGTCGGCTCGAGCTCTTCACCAGGGGTGTCATGCCGTCGCTGAAGAGGTTCTTCCTCTTCGATATGTTAACCAAGTTGAATATCACGCGCTGGTCGCTCCTCACGTTGTCAACTGTGAAGTTGAACCAGAGTCTCAATCGTGGACTGCACGTGTCAGGGCGTATGAACAGGTCGTACTCGAACTCGGAGACCAGGTCGACTCGACCCAAGTTTCCCGTCTCGAAGGCAGCGTCGAAGCAGAGGTGACCCCGCTTGGCCTTTCCGCTGTGCCCCGGGGGCCGGATCACCAGACGGTTCACGTTCCCGAGGCCGCCTTCGGCCTCGCTGTCTTCGCTATCTGGAAACAGACGCAAGGCTCGTAACTTGGCGGTCTAGAGTTTGACGAAAGGAAAAAGGAGGCTAGACCAGCTCTTCCGTAGATGCTCGTGTGCTCGAGAGGATCGCGGCCCTCCATTCTGTGCTAGAGAACTCTGGCGTCCAACCGGGACGAGGTGCGAGCGATAACTGACTTCCTCATGACTGCGTGATACCAATCTAAGATCCCCAACACTTGCAGTTTGCACCTAGATTCGCGCACCGCACCCTCATCGAGTTCGAGATATTTCGTGATCACGAAAACCTCCACAGTTAATCGAATCGTGACGATGAAGGCGAGTTCGTGCGGTTCGTTGAGCGAACTTTGGTTCACCACGGGACAATACCTGATCGAGTTCTGAATCGAAGATAAGAGGAATTTCGCAGTCGAATCGCGTGACTGAGGGTCTTGCTGGATGGACACTGTGCAGATTGGCCTCGAGGAGTGACGAGCACCCGGACAGGTTTATTCCGAGAGAAAACGCAGAGTATCAAAGGTGTTCCACCTACCTGTATCCGCCTCTGACATATCGACGGTACTGTGGCTTTTGGATGACTGAAACGCGTAGAAACATTTGTGGTTGGCGTGCAGTCGGAAGTTCCTTGTTGGAGACAATTTCGTATACCGCGGCACTGTTTCCTTGGTTTCGTTTAATCGATACAACCCAGTGATACATCCGACGTTTAACGTTGTGCTCATCCATCATCGAGCACCACACCATGCGGTGGTTTTGTTCCACCACCGACTGAGGATATGAAGCTGAAGTCAGTCAGCTGCCAAAAGTACTGAATCCAATAAAATGAGACAATGAGGCCATAGAATTTGAATTTACTGTGGCTGCTACGTTCAGCTTCATACTGCAGATAACCTGGGAGGTGCGAGTCTTACTTACACCTCTGGGGTCACCTGGACCCCAATGTAAGTGACTAGGGTTGAGGAGAGACGTGATATGATGTTTTTTCTTCAGTATTTGACTGATATGTGGACTGAGAGGTGGTTGGTAAATAGTGAAGCGATTTGCAGTTCATATTTTTCGAAGTTTCAAGCGATCAAATTACAGATGAAGAAACCAGTTTTCAGTCCACATGTCAGTAAAATACTAGAAAAAAATTCCCCTACGAACATCATTGATTTTTCGAATAACCTCCCCCTCAAAAGGCTGGAAAGGGTCGATTTCGAACGAGTATTTCTCCCACGCAAATAAGGGAAGGCGAAGTAGGTAGACTCGCGAACCGCGAATAACTCATTATCGGACAGTTTTCTGCACACACCTGCACCTTAGCGATTTAGACCGGCTGATTAGCCCTTCTGGCTTCTGATGTACATACATAAACCCGGCGTTATCGATCCGCCGTAACAAGTGCACGCACAGAATACATAAAGGCGTTATTGGATTGCTCGGATCTATGTACAACTTTGCGGATGGACAACAAGTCTTTGAAACGTAGGTCATTTGCCCTCGTGAACCTCAGGTCTCCCAGGGTTCACTTTTTTTTAATAACAATTCGACTAAATTGATAGGGTAATCGATAAGGCCTCCTCTCACAACGTTCGTTTTCCAGTGTCTGTTAGACTCGTACGAAAGACCCGAGGATAATTAGACTCGATTGTAATCGATCGTCGTTATCATCGTTGATAAGGTCAAAGGCGTACATCAGCCGACATTTCCGTTCGCTGCATCGTGGGCGGTTAACGACCATCGAACGTCGAAAGTTTAGCGTCAAACTAGATTCTCGGCCATTTTGAGCAATTTGTGGTTCCCGGAGGCGCCTGAAACTCCGGAATATGGACAGTTTCGAGTTTTCTCCACCGTGCACAACGGGCTTAATGCTTTCCCGGCTACCCCTCGGCGTAAGGGGTGCGCGCGCAACACAGATAGGGCAAAACCCGTGAGAGTCGAGAGAATGAATGACTGAGAGCGCCAAACCCAGAAATCGATATTCACCAGAGCTTGTGCCCAGCCGTCTCCCATGCCATGAACGCGACTCTGCAGTCTACCCCGTTTGCAGTCTCTGGGCTCATTGCAGGCCTGCTTCTTTCTGGTCAGGCATGATCAGCCTTCGACCTTCCAGCTCTTTTGAATTTTCTCTAATCTGACTTTAGATTCTTGATCAGAACGGTTCAAAAGACCTTCCGGACTGATTGCAATAACTTCCTCTCTTCGTTTGGAGGAGCTTCCGGTGACCTTGAGTCGATCTTTCCTCCTAGGATTCCTGGACTTTGGTTCCCGGGATGGTTTAGGTTTAGGTGGCAGAAAACGCCCCGAAGGTTCAGCCCTACCCCCCTCCGGGTCCGGGTCCGGGTTCGGTGCGGCCTTCGAGAGCGGAGAGCTTTGCCGCGGAGTGAACATCCTCCCTCCGCGTCGGTGCAACCCCGGCCACCGGGGGTTCCGGGACCAGGCGGTGGTTCGTCCAGGAACCGAAGGGATTCTCTCGGTGGCCGTTCGGGGCGCTGGTTGAATTCCGGCCAATGGGAGGGTCGCTTAGCCCCGAGTCGGAGCTCGAACCCAGCCAACTCGTCAGTTTAGTTACCGCACCACAAGGCATTGCGTTGTAGACACAGTTACCCGCAATATTATTATCTTACTTACCTTATCTTAATTCGTTAAATTATCGTTCTCATATAATTATCATAAAAACATTCTTTCAAATACATATTTTGTCACGTATATATATACAATTCAGTTTTACGTATATAATATAGATTATAGTTAGTAGATTACCTACCGTCTCTCTCTTTATGTCTATAATTAATCTTCTTTCATTTCAAATATTATCTTCTTTGAACGACGAAACGAAAATTGATAACAATCTAGTCACAAACTAATCCTCTACCTTCCGCGTCTCTCAGTATACGCTTTTCGACCTCATATGTTACACACACGTGTTAACAGTATTTTCTAGTCAATCATAGACTGTCCATAAAAAGGATAAAAATAATTCGAATCAATCCGGAGTCATCGTTCAATTTGTCTAGTCACTGTCATCCTATCGATTTTCTTTATAGAAAAAAAAAGAATTTGAATAGTTTGTTCCGCGGGTAACGGATATCCTATATATACATAAACTTCAAATTACGCGCCAATTTCGAATACCGTTATAAAATATAGTTTGAATAAAGACTAAACGCTGTTAGTATTTCACTAGTACACGAAATAAACGAAACTATACTTCGTGAAACCTACGTTTTGTTCTGCGCTATAAAAACGTATCGTCGTCCTTCAACCACTGATTTTCACCGTTAACCACTGGTACGTTAATTTCTTTGTTCCTTTAATTTGTTTTTATGTGTCTCTTTGTCTCTGTCTATGTGCTGTTTCTATCTATCTCAACAATTATCAATCAAAATCGACTCGTCGACTAATTTCATACAGATAAGATACCATCGAGGGCTCGAATACGGCGCCATTTTGGTCCGCGAAAAACATAGCCGCCCTCTTCCATGACCAACAAACTATACAGTTTTTAGTCAAACTGCATCCCCTCTTTTTCTAAATCCACAAATCGAGTCGATTTTGAGGTTAGGATACTAAAAAAAGTCAATCTAAGCCCAGGATCATTAAGCTTCGCGAATGTCGTTAATCACCTCTTTGCCTTATCTTCTAAATTTACATCCGCGTCTCTCACCCTCTAGCGTCAAAAATCAGCCCCTCCCTCTTCTGTCCTCGGTTTTCGCCTCTCCTTTGTCGCGGCGGCGACGCCTGTGCCGGGGAGGTGGGGTGGGGGTCGGTTAAAAGAGGGAGAATTCCCCCCTCGTGGTGCCGTATTGATCGAGACCGGGGTTTTAGATCGAGAGACGCGTGCGCGGACCCCACAGACGTTCGCGTAATCGGGAAAAAGGGGGGGGGGGGGGGGGGGGGGGGGGGGCTAGGGCTAGAAAAGGACGCCTGAAACGCGGGGGGATGATCCCAGGGGCGCTACGATGGGGCGCGAGGCCCCCGCCAGAAAAAAAAAACACTCCTGACTCTGTTCCGTTAACTTATAATTTGATGATAGAAGCCCTTTTTCTCCTCTCACGAACAGAAATGACGACGATGGAGTACGTGCAAGTCGAAAACTGACTCGGCACGTGGTCTGGGTGCGATAAGTCGTTATAAAACCAGTATGCACATATGTGAATCCGAGTATGAGACAAAAATCGATCCCTTTTTTAAGAACAGATGTTTAAATCACAGGCGTGCAGTATTACGTCACGCGCATGCGCGTTTAGCACTTCGTGACGTCATACCGATTCTCCCGACCCCCCGTATCGTGGATTTCCACGGAGTCGTAGAGAACGCGAATCGGATGAATTTTCAGGTTATGAGATAGCGAACGTCGCGTGAGCTTAACGGCTCGCCTGTAGATTGGTGTGTACTGCTATATTTATAGCATATTTATACGATCCAAGTATTTATAATTTTCGTTCGAGATAGTTAGCGCGCCGCGTTCCGTTGTTCTGCGATTCGTGTGTCGAGAATATCCGACGATATCGGAAGCTCGTTCACGTCCCTTATTAATAGCATGATGAAAATATGACAACCGACGAACGCGACTCGATGCACGTAATACCGCAATCGAAATCGAGGGGGAAAAAAAATACTATAAATATGAAAATACCAATTCCATCCAGGATCTATTTATAGCCCAGTGTTTATTCCCGCCTTGCGAACGGCTCGTAACACGTGAGCGCTCAACGCGGTTACGAATAAGCGTCGTGGGTATATACATATAAACAAACGATATACCTGTAATTACCTCGTGCCATGTGTACACTGTACACAATCATCGCAACAAACAGTTGTGTAGACTCCTGCGTCGATCGTACAGATGGTTACCTTAGGGGGGCTGCGATCAAGGCTCTCATATGACCAGTCGGAGTCACTGACATATAGAACGAGCTTGTGGCAGCCATTTTTGTAGTCTCGATGTACATTGACGCGCGGGAGATACGAATAGTGTCCAACTCAGAACGATTCTAAGATAATTTCAGTCGATAAATAGACAATCAATCAATAAACAACATAAAAAAACAATTCTCCCGAAATTTTTAGGGTCAAACGCTTCACATATGACTTAGTAAACAAATGACGTCACGGTCTGATCGGACTACAAAGATGGCGGCTGTTTCAGAGCTTCGTAGGGGTTAGGGATTATGAAAAAAACACAGACGCCACGGTGATGCACGCCGCGCGTGCTGAGGAGGTTAGAGTGTAACGAGAACTGAAAAAAAGATTGTTAAACAAAAAACGATCGCGCGGAGGGCGGGAGGGAGGGAAAGGAAACAAAAAACGAACAAAATAAAACACCATCGCATCGAGTATACGATTTATTCGAAGAAACCCGCAACGGGTCTCGCAGTGGCATAGACCCCATCCGGGGTAGTTGCCGGCCGGCGGTTTCCCCGATTGGTTACGGAGATACCCGAAGCTCAACGCGATAGTCTCGAGGCACCGAAGCGCGGCTGTTAAGCCAGTACCCAGGCATCCTCCGGCCGTGACGTGTCTCTATTCTTTGTTTCGATAATTTTCATAATTAAATTCTAGTTCATCGCCGGTTGTGCGGTTGATCGTAAAGTAACGTTATTAAATATATATATATAAACAGTATATAAAAGCTCAACTAGAATAATAATAATAATAATAAAAAAAAATAAATAAAAAAATGACGATGTCTATCGGTCGTCCTAAATTATTTGATTATCATAGTGTTTAAAAAAAACAAAAAAAAAAAAAACACAGCGAATATAATCGCATCAGATGATAAAACTTTGAATCAGTCCGCGACACTTTATAGAAGAATTTTTATTTATTTTTATTTTTTTCTTTCCGATACATTAAACAACAGTGTGATAGGGAAAAAAAACCGAATAATCAAAAAAAGAAAGAAAGGTAAGCCATAAACCACACAAGAGATCGTATTAATAGATAAAGAATATACCGGGGAATCCCCTAACCCGCTGCATTCGTCGTCCGTGCGTATGTCCATAAGGGGGAGACGGACGGACGGATCGGATCGGGGTGGCGTTAGCGGCACGTGCTACCGGCGTCTCGACACCCCCCAGACCCCGACGTACGATATACAGAATATAGTATGCACAAATAGAGAGAGAGAAAGGGACGTTAATACATTCTAAGACAAGGTTTTTATTTTTCATACATATACAATATATACAGTTAAGGACGTTGCCTACCCCCGCGCATACAGGCTCTCACTATATTGAATTTATCTACGATGTCATTAAAGATATCGCAATTCTCTTCGAAGCATTTTGAAGAGAAAAGAAGGGTCTATGTCGTGACGTAGGCCGATTTTGGAATTTCGTTTTAAATTTTCCAAAAAACGTTGTCGAAAGTAGGCATATTTTGCGACCTGCTACAGCGAAGACTAGACATTTATTGGAAAATCGGGCTACGTCACGACATAGATGCATCCTTTACCTTCAATTTGAGCCCAAAATCAATACAATCGTACATAAGACTAGCGAGAAAACTTGTATGAGCCGAGGCAGAAATCGCGATTTTTCCGCCCAGAGCAGCCAATCCCGAGCGCCTATCCCTACTCCGGCGTAGCCCCGGGAGTCGGTCCCAACCGTTATCCCCTCCACTTTCGCGCGGGAAGCCGAATTCTCCCGCGCTGGCTCACTAGGCAACGTCCTTAATACAGTTTTATATTCTCGTGTGTCGTACGTCTCTCGTCGGTACTCCGTAGGGTGCGACCCCGGCGGGGGGTTTGAGGGAGGGCGTATGTATTGATCCGTCCGGCGCCACGCGATTTTCATGATCCTCGTCGCCATGGCCACCTGGTCACAGCGGAAGATCGTACATATCTGATATAACTATGGGTTTTAAGGCTAGTATGTAGTTAGTGTGCCGCGGCGATTCGGGTACAGAAGAAGGGACTGATTGTGGGTAGAAACATTTTCACTATCTTTAAATCGCCTATTGTGAGTCGTTTTATTTTTATTTCTTTGTTCCGATCTTGTTTTCATTTTTTCCGGGTTGTCGTCGAGACGCTCTCTAGTACTGATGCGTGTCCTTTCGGTCGTCTTGTTTATAGAAACTGTCCTAAGGTCGAAAGAGAGCTAAAAATCATCTATACATACAAGATCGATACTTGTTATCGTCGTTTAAATCAATTATATATCGTATATTGTTTCTACTTCGGTCCTAATCCGACATAACCTTAAACTTGACACTGTGTCTATGATCTACGAAGTACGAACTACGCTAAACTAGACAATCAAAGCCTCGTAGGCTAGTCGAAGCGATCTGGTATAGCCCTAGGTCGTACGTATAAACTGTGGTAGGTGATGTACGAGGTCGCGCGACGCGAGGGGAGAAACGGGCAGGACTCGTGACGTCAGAGACGAAGGTGCAGACTGGTAGAGTCTGTAGCGTCCCTATATAACGCTGCTGCTGCGTTCCGAGCGAAGAGCGCGTGGCTGGCATCGCAGACCCGTTGCGTCGTCTCATAAGTTACACATGTACCTACACAGTAAACAAAGTCTATCGAAATTTGAAATAAAAAATCGATAAAATCGTTTAATAATGAATATAATGAACCATTTTTTCTTCTCTTGAAACACCTTCATCTGTCTTTAACTATAAAAATCGAATAGTTGAAATGATATCGACAATAATTAATCGATTAATCATACAAAAATATCGACACACTCAATTAATCGTTGGATTGCGCATTTGTCTGAGAGAAAGAGTTCGAAGGGGGGTCCTGAAAAGTCCTGGTTGGAAACGACCGCGATTAAAAATTCCACGAGGGAGTAAGAGAAAGACTCGTAGTATATACGGAGTTTGGAGCTATAGCGGTAGGATAGGGTTTTGGGGGGGGAGCTAGGGAGCT
>JAFFZH010012573.1:0-19479 GCA_018420115.1 Euura saliciscinereae
AAAATCTCTACATGCCCTTATCTGGGGGGGGGGGGGTAAAACCCATTCTTACGTAATATTTTGTAAGTCGAAATTTAACATTAGAAATCGACTAACTGATCCTTTTCTAACAACATTTTATCATTCTAAGAAACGAGATAGAATCTTACGTAAGAAGACGGAGGGGGGGATTCGAGAAATCTTATGTACCCTTACATGGGGACAGGGGGGGGGGGGGGGGGTAAAAAATCGCCAAACTCATCCTTACGTAATTAATGAATGACCCCAAACACAAATTGAAAAAAAGAAACAGAAGATACATCGAAATTTTTTTAAGCTTATCTGAATATCAATTAGATACTGTAAAAACGAATAAAACAAAAATTGTCCTATGGTGGAAATTTAAAACCTCAGCCCGCGGCGGCCGGTTGCAGTGACGTATCTGATTTCCTGTTGCCAGCTGTTTCCTGTAAAAATACACCATGTCGAACGGTCCGTCAAAAGGTTGATGTAGACTGGTTCTCATCTGCCGCCCGGTAAATCCCAAGTTCAAAATACCACTAGGCCTGCGAAAAGTGAAAGAAAAAATACGCGAATCGAAGATATGTGAAATCACGTTCATTACTAACGTACATTTCGCGCATGGTAACCAACTACTACGTTACCGATATATTTTTTAACCTAAAAATGTTCTCACCCAAAAACTTGACCAGCGCCGATTACATCAGTTTAAACATCAATGACACCGCCGCTTTCGCACGAGGAACTTCACAGAGCATTTGGAGGGTGAGTTGAGCCAATATTCGTCCACACCCTAACCTCGAATGCGAGACGAGACGTGAAATTTTTTTTTTCGCCGATCTCATCGCAGCGATGGAATCAGCTGTCTAGGTTTCAAAGGAACATCGTCTACTTCGCCATCATCACTTTCTGCCTGATAGTCTTTTATCTCGTACCCAGCGACTTGAAGACTGCTGTAGGAAACATCGACGAACGAGTGCAACGCGACGTTCCCAAAAACGAGAAGGTAACCGGAGAGAATCTCTGCGATATTCGTCGCAGACTCAATTCATTTACTCTTCCAGTATGGCGACGAGCTTATCGTGGATAACGGAGACCAGGGCGGAGGAGCCGGAGGCGGAGAAGTTATTGAGGAGCCAGAGTTTCAGCCAGAAATTAATCAGATCGACGACGATCAGATCGGAGCACCTCAGGCTAAGAGTAGCGTGATGAAATTCGATGGTGAGATTTTTATAAAAATCTACGTTTACAAATCACCAAAGTTTCAAGATTAATTTTTTTTCTCTTCTTTCCAGTCGAATTTTTTGCTTTCAACGATTGTTTTATTCCAATCGTGCTCTCAGCAATTCGTGTAAAATTTTACTGTGTACATTAGTTCTTATGTGCATCGTACATATCAAATAATCATCAGTTTCATTTTATAATGGAAAATTCAAGCTCTTGTCTCCAATCATTTTCCGAGAAATAGTGTTAAAAAAGGCCCGATAATTTTGTCCGTCGTTTCAAGAGTATAAATTAATTTTATGTTGGCTTCAGAAGAAGAAATTTTGAGCAAAATAAATTTGAATATTACCTAAGCCCTATTTTATCTATTACGAATTTTCCGACGTCTCTAACTGATTCAATTACTTTCTTATTGAAAATTTATTGGGCCGCACGAGGCAAATTATTTGATTCATCTCTCAAGTGAGGAGAGTTTCTCAATTCGAGTGTATTTACGAGCCTCAGAGACACAGAAAAAAAACCTGATAGACAATTGTAATTTTTTTCACTTATGCCATCGACGATTTGATTTCTTTAATGAATGAATCATTGGCCACTTCCCAATGATTAATTATTCATGAAGTACGGAGTATAATTTACTTTCTTGTTCAACAGGTCCTCAGAATGATAGACAGCGCGCTGTTGTAGCAGCTTTCCAACACTCTTGGCAAGGGTACAAGAAGTATGCTTGGGGCCATGATAATCTCAAGCCAATATCAACTGGTTATCACGAATGGTTCGGCCTCGGGCTTACGATTGTCGATGCGCTGGATACGATGTATATCATGGGCCTCAACACAGGTACTTGATAAGCTGGAGCCAGTCCTAAAATCGGACTACAATGCTTGGGACACCGGAATTGGACAGAAATTTTGATTGAGGCTTCAAAACTGTATAAATTCGATTGATAGAATCTGAAATATCCCTTGAAGTCCTTAGAATGAGCCTGAAATCGACCTTCACTGTCTCGTACAGCCTTAGAATCTTGGAAGCTTTATTCATCGCTCCGAAACAGTAGACATTTTACTTCTGAGTCTGAAATTAAAGGCTGACCGATATTTATCTTCATGAAATACCTAAAAGAACATTTTCTGAATCGGAAAAACTTCACTAAAAACCAAAAATAATGAAAATCAAATTACAGAGTTTGCGAAAGCGCGAGCCTGGGTCGAGGAGAGTCTATCGTTCGAGGCAAGCAAGGACGTGAACTTGTTCGAAGTGACCATAAGAGTCCTCGGCGGGTTGTTGGGCGCCTACCACTTGTCCTCGGACAAGATATTCCTGGACAAAGCCGTAAGCCGAGCTTGAAATCCAGTGAGATCGTCTCCAGATATTTGGCGAATAAATCTGAAGTAAAAAAACTGTTTTCAGACGGAACTCGGGGACCGATTGATGCCTGCCTTTTCCACAAAGTCCGGAGTTCCGTTCTCCGACGTTAATCTCGGCACCAGAACCGCCCACAGTCCAAAATGGGGGCCTGACAGCAGCACCAGCGAAGTTACCACGATACAATTGGAGTTCAGAGACCTCAGCCGGGCCTCCGGCCAGCCAAGATTCGAGGTACCGAGAAACAAATCTCTGATAAACTCCGGAGAAATTTAACGTTTCTTTTTAATCGTTTCAGGCAGCAGCGGCAAAGGTCTCGGAGCACGTTCATCAGCTGGAAAAATACGACGGACTTGTTCCTATATTCATAAATGCAAATACCGGACAGTTCGCAGCGACTGCGACGATATCGTTTGGCGCTCGCGGCGATAGCTACTACGAATATCTGCTGAAACAGTGGCTGCAGACGGGAAAAACTATCGATTAGTACGTCGGAGTTGATGAATTTGTTTTTAAATTGATATTATCACAGTATTCTCGATATTTAAACATCATTGAGATACTGAGAGTTAGAATCATGCTAATCCTGGATTCGGGGAATCTGGATGATTGATTATTTGAAGAACGTGATTTCAGTTTGCGGGACGACTACACAACGGCAATTTGGGGGACGAAGAAGCATCTCGTGCAATACACGGCAGCGAACAAGTATTTATTCCTTGCCGAATTGACCGGCCCCAAAAGGGACATGAAACCGAAAATGGTAACGATAGAATGACCACAACAAAGCCACAAGCATATAAATTCATAGATATTTATTCAGTTTCTGTACAAAATTGAGAGTTTATATGCTGCAAAAGAGTAGGAAAATATTTAGAAGCCATTTTCAAGACGGAAAACCAAATTTCTCAAAATCCTTTGTGTTTTTTTACTTTTTTAAATTCAGATTGCGGTATAACTGATCAACTGTGCATTTCGGGGATGCCTTTTGATACCCCAGTTGTTCATTTCTTCCTACAACTCATAATAAACTTCGTTCTTTTTCCTTTGTGATAATTTCTTACAACGATTTTTCAGGACCACTTAGTATGCTTCCTGGCGGGAACACTGGCTCTGGGAGTCCACAACGGACTACCGCCCGAACACATGAAGCTAGCCGAAGAGCTAGTTCGTACTTGTTACCAAACTTATGCCATCCAGCCGACTTTCCTCGCTCCTGAAATCAGTTACTTTAACATACAGGTAAACCTGAGGGTTCGACTCCATTCACGTCTCCAACTCTCTAAGTTAACTCAACTAATCATTGAATGAATTTAGGCTTCGGAATCTGTACGAAACTAGTACGGAACTTGTTTGTATAGGTTTCCGATATTTTTTTGTCTATTATTATTACTCAGGAACAGTGATTTCATCATTCGCAACCGTCCAAAATGTTCTTTCAAGTACTAATCCGTGTTTTACTAACAGAGACCTTCGGTAGAAGACACCAACCAGTTAGACATGTACGTGAAATCAATGGACGCGCACAACTTGTTGCGTCCTGAATTTTTGGAGAGTCTTTTCTACATGTGGTACTTGACCGGTAATAAAACTTACCAAGACTGGGGCTGGCAGATATTCCAGGTTCGTAAACTGCGCTTTTTTTTTTGTCACACACAAATTTGAGTATGATAACAGTTTCAATACTCTACAAAATTCAAATTCTTGTATTTATTTCAGGGATTTGAGAAGTACACGAAAGTGGAGCACGGATACACGAGTATTGGCAATGTTAGAAACACCGATAATACGAGGCCACGAGATATGATGGAGAGTTTTTGGCTCAGCGAAACTCTGAAGTATCTCTATCTCCTGTTCGACGACAGTCGTCAGCTTATTGACCTAGATAAATACATCTTCAACTCTGAAGGACACCCCCTGCCGATTTACGACTCATAATTCGTCCCGTCACAAGGCGATGACTGGAACTCTAGACTAGATTAGCTAATTAGACAAGAAAATTAAATTAGTTTATAATAAAATGGGATCTTGGTGTCTTGAGAGAGAAAAAAATGTGAGCCGCAATAGTGATTATATTAGTCCAAAGGGAAAAAAAAAATTAGACTTTGGTTGTGGAGCGATCGAAGAATTTCGCTCAGAGGTTCTTGCCAGAACTTGATGTCCACTATTGATATGAAAAAAAAATTGTCCTATATGAGTTTGAATCAAATGAATTTTGTGTGGTACTTAAACGTACGTACAATACTTAATGTTTCGTATCTCTGATGCAATTATTCTAATTTAAAGTCCAAGGCACAAATTTTTACATCTGATCTATTTTTTATTTCTATTTTTTTACTTGATGAATAGAAAAATAAGAGAAATCGGTGACTCTGTCACTCAATTAACAACGGGATCGCGGTGAATAATTTTTCTACGAGTAAATGAGAAATACGTTCTAGTCTCAAAGATTCTGTCGTCTCGCAAATATCATATCATACTAGTAAGCAATTCTACAATGATTTTTGCGCGACAAATTTAGGACAGTTTATAAAAAATCGATTAGTTACTATATTCGTACAATGGCGAGTAATCATCAGGGGGAAGAGCAATCGGTTTGATACAGACAAAAAAAGTTCGAGAATGTAAAATCAGGTAATTGAAGAGAGAAGTCTGACCGAATTTCTTTCTGTCAAAGACAAAATAAAAAAAACATTAAAGGCTCTAAAAATTACGAATAATTATCTAGGAATAATTAATTACGTAAATGAGGGAACAAGGGACACGGAATATTCAAATGACAAGAAACAGTTTCATCGATACTGCCATTAAACGAAGTCAATTTGTGCAATATCAAGCGGTCCATGAGTATTTGTATAAAGCTAGAAAAAAAAATTGTCAATTCTATGTCCCTGTTTTATAAATGATCGATGGAAATGTATCGCAACAAATATTATGTCAATCAGCAACAGTAATCGAGGATAGTAGTAATATACGAAACGCGGGTGTCTCACGGACACTCTTATACCCACTGCTCTCCGTAAGATAGTCGGCGAATGATTATGATTAATGTACAAATTAAATTTCATTTTGATATTATTAATATTATAATTGTTATCGGTACTCGGAGGTAACGAATGTCGTGTGATCATATTTTCAAAAAAAGGTTTGGTCAAATTTATGATACAGAGAGACACGAGATAACTCACATCGTGACATCGTCTCCTTGAAAAACCTGAGAGTCCTGGAAATCTCAGGGAAATTTGTTTTTCTCATGAAATATCCTGGAATTCTCGGTAAATATTTTATTCACGCAGATAATTTTTCATTCTTCTAAGAGTAATCAATTGAAAATTAAATTAAATTTGGCCTGAAATTCTCAGGGGATTTCAGATCCTGAATGATATTATGATTAAAAACTCTGTGGAAGTTGGTGATAGATTTTGTAAATTAATTTCAATTATTGAACATTATATGTTTGTAAATAATTATCAGTAATTAATTGCGATAGGTACGTTTGAGACGTGGCTTCAAGTTCGCAGGTTGTTTTTTTGTTGAATTTGTAGAAAGTAGGAATAAAACAAGACCAGACGATAAATTCTATTTGAATCATCGCCGGACGGTGATGAACAGCGTTTTGGATGCTTTTAGCCACCGCTCGCAGCGACTTTATCGTGTAAAAATATGTTAATCACGATAATGAGATAGGATGAATTGTAGACGATAATATGTAATATTGTTGTAAAACAAATTGCACTTTAATTATATATCTTCTATCAATATTCTCTTATACATATTCAATAACTGTCTCTTATGTATAATTATAAATATAATAAGCTACGTAATAATGATATTTAATGATAAATTTTAATACAATAATATACACTACGATAGGGTTGTCGATAAAGTATAATGATAATAATAATAAGTAAAGTGTGTTACCTAAACGCGATTGTTTGATATACAAAAAAGAAAGAAAAAAATAGTATATTTCGATTTGTAATAAACTTATCAGTTGTGTAAATATGTAAATATCGTACGTGATCTCTATCTCTCTCTCTCTCTCTTACTCTCATTTTTATTCGTTTAAATGATAATTAACTTACTTTTAATTAGGAACACGTGTTTCTTTCTTACAGATTCTACTCGTGGAATTGACGCTTTAAAAATTGCGCTTTTTATCATCTCGTGTTACGGTCGGGCTTCTTTTTTTTCTCATATTTAGAATTTCAGCTCACATTATTCAAGCTGGATCTGGATTTGGTCTTTTACAATTAGGGAGACACTTACAAAGGCTGTTTAGAATTAATTATACTTTTTATACACACATCGTATCTCTGTGTACTGCAAAAGTTCGAACGAGAGAGGAATGAAAATTAGTATTGTTCTGCAATTTTGATTTTTTTTTTTACATCGTCACTAAAGTGTCTATATTCTCAAAATTGCCTTTTCGTATTTTCATTTCATTACATTTCTACACAATTTTTTTTCTTCTTACAATTGAGGTGAAATGAAAGTCACGTGACCTCGATATGATTTACACTTGGAATTTTTAAGCGCTATTTTCTCAGCCAAAACACATTCGATTGATGTGAAATTGATATCAGTGACGTAGAAAAACTGAATGAAGGGCCTGCCAATCGTGGATTTTCGAAAATCGAGACGTAATTACAGTTTTTTAACAATATTGTTCTGTAATCCAAGGAAGTGCTGCCTCTCTCCACGAAGGGCAGCACCTCCTTGGGTTACAGAACAATATTGTTACACAAAATTCTGATTATGTCTTTCGATTTTCGAAAATCCACGATTGGCAGGCTCTTCATTCAGTTTTTCTACGTCACTGATATCAATTTCACATCAATCGAATGTGTTTTGGCTGAGAAAATAGCGTTTGAAAATTCCAAGTGTAAATCATATCGAGGTCACGTGTCTTTCATTTCACCTTAACGTTCATATAATTTTTGTCTTATTCGTTATCTTATTTGTCTCCAATAAATAATTATCATCAAAGTTACAGGCATCACTTTCCGTTCTTAATTTCTATCTACAAATATAGCATTCATGCTTTACATGGATGTATACGATGCTATATCCTCCCTCAGACCCGCAGTACCCACGTTATCAAACTGTCCTACATACATATAGGGTGAATTCAAAACGGTGGATCAGTCTGAAGTTGGATTGTTTCAGATCACTGTCTAAAATCTTCTTTCTCGATTCTAGCCAACTTCAGACTGTTACATAGCCAGGAATTCACCCTGTGTAGCATCAACGATATTTCGCTACGTACGTTATATAGAAATTAAAATACTTGATTATGTAAGATGATAATCGAATTTGAAACATGGGATAAAATAATGACGAAGATAATGAAACATAATTTTAAAGCTTTGAGAAATTATTTTTCTGTTCAATAATATAGTTAGTCAATGATAGAATAATTATGATGACGATATAATTCTTGGAATATACTATGTATGGGGCATTCCACACCAACTCGACATCTCAAAATTATTCCATGTTTTTTTCTAACATTCTACTCAGTAAAAAAACACGTTCCAAATTTTGTTTAGATTCTTTTTATCAAACCGTTAATTTTTTTATGAATTTTTTAAGTTGATTGAGAAAAATTTGATTTAGGAAAACGTGAGCCGAGTTCTTTTTTCCACTCAATTCGGAATGTTTTAATTTAAAAAATTGAAATTAACACAGGATCAAATTTCAAGCGTCAAATAAGGGTCAATTGGTGAAACCGAACGTTTCCAAGTAAATTGAACCTTATTTGACGCTTGAAATTTGATCCTGTGTTATATAACTTTAGTTTCCAAAATTGGAAAATTCCGAATTGAGTGAAAAAAAAATCGGCCCACGTTTTTCTAAACGGGGGATGTTTCGTGTCATCCACTGGATATTTGAGAATTTTTTTCAGATTTAGAAAAAAGGAAATTTTCAATCAACTTCAAAAATTCATAACAAATTAATGGTTCAATAAAAATGATCTAAAAAAAAAAATTAGGAATGCCCCATATATGTTTTCGACCGATTAATCAATTTCTGCCAAAATTGAGACAGAATTATTTCCACTTTCGGTGATTTCGAGGCGTCGTGTTCAATGACTGTTTTCTTAAAATCTTTTTGTTGTTGTTGTTGTTGTTATTTCTATATCAAATCTATAATCCCACATAGACTTTATCTGCTTTTACATAACTTCCGAAATACAATATTAATATACTTCATAATATATTAAGTTCCTCATCACGTAGAAAAAAAAAAGACGAACAAAAAAACATATGTGTATGTACACACTGATGTATCGACACAGTGTCACATCTACACAAGTATATAGTATTTCTGTACATATGTATATAGTATATATTTATATACACGATATTGAACTAATTTGAAAATTTCATAGTATCGTACATTCGCAACACTGCTGGGTAAACGAGATGCACTTTATGACGCACGAATCATCCTCCCTGTCGTAATCCATGAGCTTTTTACCATCCGTTACGTCGTAGGATTTTCCATTCTTCTCGATCGTCGGCCTAGGTTCCGGGGCTGGTAGGATCTTCTCGATTATCGGTACCGCTTCCTCGATAGCCTCGGTATCGGCGGGCCTCAACGACTTGGACGTACTCGTCGGCGCCGGCGACGTCTTCCCAGGTCTCGCCTCATCAGGGATATCGAAACCCGGCGACGGCGGTACCGATACTCTTAGAGGTGGAGGCGAGGAGTCGCCTGACATCATAACACTGGAAAGAAAATAGTAGAAAAATGAAAATCAATCAGTCACCCCATTTGGTTTAAAATTATTTTTTATAACATCTGCGTGGAAAGCTTGATTTTCGATGCCTGTGTCTGGTTTGGAAAGGGCCTCTTTTCAGATGAGTGAAAAAAAGGAATATTTCTTCACTGTCGCGCAGGCGCACATCGTGCGTACTAACAGGCATGCGCACTTCAAGCAATCTACGTTTCTTCGTACCTCCTCAAGTTGATTGAGTTTATTACAGTCTTGAGAAACTTCACCTCGGAAGGGGTCATTTGCATTAATGGCTTGAAAACGGTAAAGAAAGTGTTTTTTCTTTTCTTTCCAAATGAATTATCAACGCACACGATATGAGGATGCCTCGACTGAGTCGATACGAGAGAAATACAGATGAGAGACTGCGAAGATACCGTTTATAATATAATACTAGAGTATTTTCTAGTCGAGAAGCCACTAAGAGAACATTATTCAGGTAGGTATATCAAATTATGACAACGCGGCTGAAGTCTGGTCATTGTACGAATTATAATTTCAGCTGACATACATGGTAGGCAGAAATACGAAGGAGGTGCTCGCAACGAAATGCAAGAGCTTCTCAAGTTGCAGTTGAAAGAGAGGAGAGCTCACATGCATCAAACCAGTAGAGGCCGAAGCACAAGCATATTATTTTCTCATTATTTATGTTACGTTATGCTTCATTTTCGATATCCAACTGTCTTAAAAGATGAAGATATAATTTATCTTCCCGATTGTCCCATTTGTTTCCCTAGAAAACCAATTTCTGAACGTATTACTTGATATTTATGGACGTGTGCAAGTGAGGAGTCATTTAATACGGTCCCAGCGGTACTAAATACGACATTTGATACGACCGTGGGTAGATCATGTTTCAGGCAAGATATTCTCCTAGGCTAGAAAGAAGCTTGCCATCCGTGGCGATTTCTTTGCAGAAGGAAATAAACGGATACTGTTCACCATATTCATTTCCTCTGGCACAAAACCGATTATGATTGCAATAAAAAAAAGGTGGAGTATTAGTAGTAAGAAAGGAATTCTTAAGGATTAGACTCAACTTTTTGTTGTACGTAATTTTGTGTTATTGAAGCCGACAATCAAAAGCTGATGATATACGAGTGTATCAGAATCACACTCAATTGAGCGATAAGCAATCGTGATATGACGCAACCAAAAGTGAGTCTCGTCGTCAATATTGGGTACTTCGAGATGAGATAAAAATCGGAAGAAAATCAACTGCACTCAAGATGATAAGAGTATTCATTTTCAATAATAATAATGCCCGAAAGTTATCAACAAATTGTTTAAAAAAATCATTGTTCAACAAATTTCCTAGTGACGTTATTTTTTTTTCATGTCAAATGAATTCGTTAATCTTTCCGAATACACATGAATTTGTTCAGAATTTTGTCACTTTTTTTAAATTTCCGTTTTCGATTTTGAAAAATGGAGAAAAAAAATCTGAATTTTGGATATGTTATTGTGGAAACGATGTAGATCACAATTCCGAAGTTTTCGGAGCGTGGAACTAATAGTTTTGTAAATAGAGCCTTTAGAAATTTCCGAAAACGGAAATTTCAAAAAAGTGACAAAATTCTGAAAAAATTCATGTGTATTCAAAAAGATTAACGAATTCATTTGACATGAAAAATAAATAACGTCACCAGGAAATTTGCTAAACCATGATTTTTTTAAACAATTCGATGATAACTTTTGGGCATTATTATTATTGGAAATGAATACTCTTATCATCTCGATTGTGGTTGATTTTTTTCCGATTTTTATCTCATCTCGAAGTACTCAATATTGACGACGAGAGACTCACTTTTGGTTGAGATTGTATGGCCTGTATGTACTAGAAAAAGTATCGTTGATTCCTCAAACTCTGAACAAGGTATGACTTTTTTCGCTACACAGGCTAATCGCCGGTTATCATTTCTTCGAAATCAGTCATAAAATTTATCACACATGTGGATTTAATATCTTAATAATTGACAGAGATTAACTGTGCCTAATTTCCACTGATTAAAACTGACAGTAAGCTTCTCTCGGTCATCGACTGAGTAATTAATAAAATTCCATCGAACCGCAGCACACTTTTTCTTCTAGTTCATTCGTTCATTCTCAATATATCCTGCGACCACGTGCGCAATGGATTCGCGTCTTCACCTTCGGAGCCGTAGCTTATCGACAGGTAGATTCGTGTGTACGTGAGTCGACTCGAATACCGGAAAGTGTAAATATTACGTATCGTACGGATACGTGCTTGAAAAGAGAAGAAGAAGAAGAAGACAAAAAAATAGGGTGTGCACTCAAAACGTACGTCGCACACTTCATCGATGTCACAGGTGTCACGACAAGAACAGACATCAAGAACGATTTTGTGTCAGTTGAAAGTTAATTTGATCCAGTTATAACGCATGTGATGAGAACCACATGACCATCGAATCAAGATTTCAGAGTGTGAGAAGCTGAGGTCAGAAGAGTCAGAGGTCGAAGGCCCGCATGGTCGTGACTAGGATTAAGAATTGAGTTATTTTTTTTTGACTCGATACACTCAATGAGTCCGATTTCTTTCGTCTTCAATATACTATTTTTTTCGAGGGGCTATTCACTTCGATTTTGGGTGTACAGGTGACTTCCGACTTCCAAAGACTTCCAAAGACTTCCAAAGAATTCCAAAGAATTCCACAGACTTCTCGATTTTTTTCTCCTCTCAGAAGGCTGAGAACGAGATCAGTTTCGGAACGAAGTTTCTCACCCTACCCAGCGATTGATTAAGATTCTATACCACATCTCCGGACAATTGAAATGGAAAAGTTATAAAAAAACAAAATCAACATTCGACAGAGCCTGTATACCTATAGGCCGATCGACAACCAATGTCACACAGATCTCACGCACACAGTACGGTATAGTCAATCGGTATACAATCGACGTTTGGAATTCGATAACAACAAAATTTACCGCCATGAGTTACCGTTGATACCGAGTGTCTAATATACGTCTTAAATGTGTGACAACAAGTGTCTCAAAGCACCTGCTTCGATCATTTAGTTGAGAATAATATCAGTCAGACTTGAAAATGGTCTCATTACCACAAAATTCAATCCTAATACAGTGATGAGAGAATTATAAAAAACCGGGAAAAGTCAGGAATTTCCACTTATCCAAAGAAATTTTTTTTCATATTGTATCCTAGCGTCGATTTGAATTTTATAATTCCAAAAACCCAACCCAAACACATGCAAAATCACACTACTGTTTGATATTTGAATTTTTTTTTGTCAAAAAAGGGACGAGAATAATTCATTTTTGGCCTGAAATATCGAATTTGATTTCAGTGAAATAAAAAAAATGACACAGTTATAGAAACCCAGACAGTACAGAACTCAAAGTTGTCTAAAACTCCCACCTTTTGACGTCTAAATTCTTGTCTTGACTCTCAAAGACGACTATAAGAGACCAAAAGACGTATTTGATAGTTAAGACAATATTTAGACAACTTTGAGTTCTGCTGAAAACCTACCAACGAACTGTCTGTATAGGATGCATTCGCGCCTCCTCTTCCTTGGTCAACGATAGATAAGACATCCTTGTCATAATATGAATACGAGGCTGATAATTTGATAATTAAACAGTCAATTCATGTGTTGAAAAAAATGTAGATTTCACACCAACAATCACAATCGATTTCATAACTCGTTACAACTCAATCATCGAGTTCTTCACACACGATACAGATAAGCGATCACGATAGCATTTTTTTTATTGTTCAAATCGATGCACCGAGGTACTGAAATGTTCACGATTTCGAGTTCCTCCGCGTCGAAGACGTCATTATTATTTGAAAATATGATAATTACGACGGACGATTAGCCACCGCACCGCACTGAACAGTCTAAGAACCGGGACGCGAATGTCAACGTAATTTTGTAACAGGTCCCACCGCAGGGTGAGGGAGTGGAAGAGAAGAGAAGAGAAGCGCCTGGAGGCCCCAATCAACAGACTGACGATGAGAGACTTTGCCGCTAATCAGTCGTAACTCGAGCAACGTCGACGATAGAACTTGAAATTATACGGTTATAAAATTTCTCAGTCCTCTTATCAGCTGCTATTGCAAACATCGCCTCTAGATCGACGCGACTCGAACAGATTTCGATAGTTTCGCGAAAGTTGAAGACGCGTTCTTTGAACTACTGAGCACACTTTCGAAGTTTGCGTATTGAAATCGGTTGAAATTTCTCCTCTAGCTAAAAAATCGACGACCGGCTTATCAAGCAACCCGTATCTCATCGAGTGATTTTTCTTTCCGCATATCTCGACGACGACCTTCTCTAGGCTGTCTGGCATCGATCACGCAACACGCACTACAGTAGCTGCAATAATG
The DNA here is from genome assembly GCA_018420115.1 of Euura saliciscinereae. Lineage (NCBI taxonomy): Eukaryota > Metazoa > Arthropoda > Insecta > Hymenoptera > Tenthredinidae > Euura > Euura saliciscinereae. Next base: position 13,743 of record JAFFZH010012573.1, read on the forward strand.
GCCGAGTATTTGCAGCTGTCGTTTGTACCGGGTATCGCACCCCATTTTTCGCCCTTGGGGGATGCAGGGGTCCACCTTTCCCCCTGACGCCCGACGTCTCGTTTCGTCCCGATTTTTTAGATTCAAATTTTGACTTCCTCTTGATTTCTTTTTTCACGTCCTCAATATGGAGACCGATTCGTAACAAGATGAGAATAAAAAGAAATTTAGCATCGTAATAATTGCTTGCGAAATTTATACTTTGTGATTTTTTTTTTGATCCGTCGACACAGATAACAGATTTTTTATACTCGCGATATATTTTTTTTTTATTCTATCGATGGTAGAAAAGTAATCAAGCGAACGCCCGAGAGCCTGGAAGTGATTGATTAAGCGGTTTAATTGAAGTTTAATCGGCTACGAGTAGCCCATCGTGTCACAGTGCTGAGTCGAGTTCAGCTGCACGAGCGGCGAGACGGTTAAAAACTGACTGTGATCGTCGGTAGACCCCGATTCAACGCAGCCCACAGGTTTTTTTTGGATCCTCAGTATTTGGGCAGGGGCAGGGGCAGGGGCAGCCCGGTCAGGTAGACCTGGCCACCTCGCCACTTGGCCACTCCTGCAGTCTGAGGGCTGCGTGGGTGAATGCGGCGGGCCCCACAGATTCGGTCCAGGTCTCGAAGTCACTGGGGTGAGGGATGCACTCGGTGAGAAACCGCGTGCACCGCCCGGAATGCGGATTGGCGAGGAAGAATTTTGTACCCAGTAACACTGAGAGAGTTAGAAATTTCTGTATCAAGTTTCATGAATTAAATGTATGTGAAGCAAGTAACATATACTTTTTGTAGATTACTAAAATTATACTTTTTCAATATTTTAATATTCATATAACGGTTTTGGAAATTCAAAATCGTTCTGAAATTTCATAGTCAAGATTATAAAATATTGCAGAATTGACCAAAAAAATGGGAAATTTTACGTTTTCAATCGGATGGACTATTGATAACTGACTGAAATACCTTTTTCACTGGAAAACTAAAAAAGAATTATAGTATGTATGTTTCATACTAATTTCATTCAAATCACTAGAATTTGTAAATTCCATTCCTGTTTGTATAAGAAATTTCTATATATTTTTAACAGTGTACCTATGTATCACGTGGGGTAGATGCACCGTTCTTTGCCATCTTAGTACCGTCTCTGGCCATCAATTGCTACATTTGCATTAGTGGCCGTATCAATCATTGAGACCAAAAACGGTACAGAAGATAAAAACACGCTTCAACTTTTGAATAAATTGGTGTGTAACTAATTAATTATTGGAAAACTGGATCCAAGACTTTCTTCAAGCCATATTTATGTTAGTAATCGAATAATTTGATGAAATTTGAGGACTACAAGTGTGGCCCAAAATGGGGCATCTGGTACTTAGTTGGTACTTTTGGAGAGAGATAATTTTTGTTGAAGACGATTTTTTTATTTATCACGATTTTTTCTACCAATATGAAAATCTCTCAGACTTTGAACCGCGAATTATGCAGCCACTTGGAGTTCCTATTATACATATTATGGACACGAAAGGTGAGATCGTGTTCTCGTCTTCGTGTATTTTCCATTTCGAAGAATCCGGTTGAGGGAATTCTTTTTTGTGTAGGTATATCTTTCATCGAAAAACCGGACTGGATACTAACCCTAAGTTTTTCTATGAGTCATTCAATGAAAAGTAGAATGGCATGTGGAAAATTCAGTATCATAGTTTATGTAGTTATTCAAGAACCCATTTGAAGAACGAAAAGTGTAAAATCGGCGGTGTACCTGACGCTTATATTGTTGAAATATATTTTTTTACGCACTAGTGGTTGAAAAATTCCACAATAATCGCGTCTTTCACGGATATAAAGATACAAACTTATCATAGGAACCACTAGAACTATCAGATATCATTATATATTTGTAATAGCAAATAGAGTCGTCAATTGTATACGCTATACATAAATTATATGAAGTTGATTTGCACAGTTCACATTATTTTGCGACAGAGTACTTCTTGTTTTCTTTCTATCAAAATTACCAACGGACTTAGTTGCCGATTATCTGAATTCTTTCATTACATAGTAACTAAATTCAATTCGACATAGTTGTGTGTAGTAATTGTACGAAAAATTCTACACTGTTTTCTCCTCCACCCACATTGAGTGATGAAGATTCAGTTGACCCTTCGTGGTCACCATGAGTAATAAATGTTACCCAGACGAAACCGGGACTCGCATAGATCGTGAGGATTTTGTTTTTTAAACATGTTGTCATTCGAATGTTTAAAGTATTTTTCAGTATATTTTCGCACACCGATCGACCGTGTGACCACAAAGTGTTGAAATTGAATCAGGTACATTGAAACAAGAAATAGCAAGTATGAAAGACAGAGAAAAATATTCTAAAAAATGATGTGTTGTAAAAAAAAATGGACCACTTTCGTCCCGTTATTGGTTACGTGCGTGAAGCAACGTCATTGTGCACTAAAGTACATATGATTTCGTTAGTTTTTTTTTTTTAAATTGAAGAAGTGTACCAATTGGAAGACCGAAGAAGATAATGAGTTGGAACAACACACGTTGTCTGAAGAATATAGATTTATGCATATACACATTACGTCTCTCATCCACACACCATATGTTATCGATATTCGAGTTAGAACTTGAGACAGAAAAACAAGACTTGTATAACTCTTCGGAAAAATTTGAATACCAGTTTTTCCACAAGACTCAATATCGGAGCTGTGGAAACGGCGAAGAGATCAGATCCAAACTGAAATATTGAATCGTAACGCGCATTGATTGTATTGTAACCGGATAACCAGCGGGGGATAGTAGCTGGAGGAATTCTTAGGAGGTGTTGGCGATGCAGTCAGAGTTTAATTATGTGCGACGTTGACGATTGTACGAGCAGTAAAAGAAGAAATATAATAATAAAATGAAATATATTCAATTTCAATTACGCAACGAAGCCTATCTCGATCGAAGTTCCTGTCATTTCTGACCCCTGGGCGTAATTAAACTTCAATTCAACTTCAATTCACACTTCTCAGCGTAGTCAATGTCTCCCGTAGGCGAAGGCTCGTTGAAAACGGAGTGTTTGCTAACCGCCTATAACAAACTACTTATATGTATACAACCTTGTGGTGAAAATGACTGATTTGACAAGTTAGCGTTGTAACAAGCTGAAGTGCTTGGTTTTCTGATCTCATTATATGAAGTCTTGTGTTCATTTCGACAATCTTTTGCTCAGCAAAAAATTTCAAATTTGTGTGTTACCATTGGATGAAATGATTGAATGAATCCCTCAACAAATTTTCTGCTGTACATACTTAGTGAAATTGTTCGAGAAGGTCCAGTAAAACTTTGTTGAAGAGAAAATGAAAAATTACCAATATTAAAAAGGCACAATCATTTTATGTTACATCGAGATATATTTCATATTCCTATGACAAAACGTGTTTTTTGAAAGGAAATACTTTTCGGAGACTTAGCAACGCGTGACTCACCCCAAATAGTAAAAAATCGACATGTTTTCCTCCCTGACGACCATTTTCAACGATTTAAACTTGGTGAAGAACTGAAGGTCTGAAATTCTTTCAGAGGACGAGGTCCTAGCACAAGTTCACACAACAGGCGATTTAAACTGACTAATCATTTGCAAACGTATGCGACAAGCAAGTGGGCTCTGAGTGTCGAGTCTCCCAACGACGTACCACGAGGGTATTAACCCGATAAGGCTTCGAATGAATATACAACCCAATGGACAAATTTGGAACCCAAGCATGGATAGTTTGTACGAAAACAATTTACAGTCATGTTGGATGAAAATATGTGATGAAGGCGGAGGTGAACAATATTGAGAAAAAAAATGCCGATGCTACCTTCAGACTCACCTGAGACTCGTAGCTACGACACTGTCTCATCGAAACTGAATAGCCAGCACTCTTATTTCTATGACCAACACTTGATTGTATCCGTCAATAATAATATTATTATGTATTTTTAGTAGCTGATCTAACGACTAGGAGACTGCGTGAAGATCCTTGTCGTGATTGCAGAGTTCCTGCTGCATCAGTTTTTACTCTGACTGTCAGATTATTGTGTGTTTTGTCTTATCTGTGAAGTCTGAGCCAGCGTCTACTTATATGGTTTTGTGGTTTTTGACGCAATTTCATGAGATAAGGATGTGAGGCCTCAAGTTTAGAAAATAGGCTTTTGATTCTCGTTTATTTCTTTTGTCATACTGCATGATGACACTGGCGAGTCTGCGTCACGCGCATTCCGATCTAGTGTGTATCATACCGCTTTTTCTCATTCTCATTATTGTTTTTCTTGAAAGGATTGTCGAACGGAAATGATCGACACGGGCGTGACTACGTGGTCGCGGAGTCACACAATTTTGGGAATTAATTTTCAGACTTTTCTTTCAAGGATTTCAGACTGACTTCAGACCATGACGAGAAATCGGTGAAGAGAAGAAAGAGGATTTCCCTAATTTTTCACAATTTGTAAAACCTTGAAAAAACTGCCAGATCTCATTGTCAAAGGGGTCATAGTCATGCTTAACCGGGTGTGACCGTGAAACGGGTCGATTCATTCACTCTAAACCCTACAAAACCAGACTTCAGCTGATTTCTCTAAGCTTTTTTTTTTGTGTCGCCACCGCAACACGTTTTCACTAAACTTTATAGTAACACTTCTATCAATCTGACAGAGTAACGACTAGTGGAACAGTTTCAAATTAGTAATGCTTCGATTGCGGCCATCTGCATGACTTTAGTTCACCACGAATTACAAAAAGTGGCAATTTACACCGGAATTTTTCTTCCTCAATTTTTATATGCATTCATAAAGTAGAGTAACTAGATCGCATATTTTTTTTTTGTTCGTTCAAAATGATTATAAGATCAGTTACGGAAAGAAATTCGCGCATAAACCGATGCCAGCGCCAGAGCGCCGCATAGCGGCCGATAATCGAAACGATTTGGCGGCGCCACTTGTACATGCACAGCCTCTTAGCTTCTGTGACGTCATATACAGGGTAAATTCCCACTGTCTGAACACTTTGAAGTTGGCTTGAATGAGTGGGATTGGTTCAGAACTGTCTGGAAGCGTGTTTCTCGATCCCAGCCAACTTCAGACTGTTTAATCGTCAGATTGAATAAAGAAAAAAGATGGCGAATTCTATAGTAATTGAAAAGAAGAAAACGTACGGAACCCCAATGTGACATCGATCAATCAATTATTGTTGATCACGATTCATAACGGGAAAACAAGTGATGTACTACAAAATAATTCCAGTCCCTCTTTAACCTAGAAATCTGACCTGACATAATTCAAGATAAAATATAAACTTGAAACCCCGACTAAATGAGGCGAGGAAAATAAATGAGAACACATGCTTCCTCTTATCGCTAGACACAGACCCAAGATTAGCTCGAGATGTGACCTTGCGGTTGATTTTTACATATCGTCAACTTTTCTCAAACTTGTTCATAAAAGTCTTACTTGTATTCTCCGCGCTGTGGTAACGGATTTGGAAATCGCATGATCGACGAGCTATACTGAATGTGCGGGAGAACTATCGAACACTGTTAGTTGTCTGAACTTTGGAGTAGATGAATATTTATAAAGTAAACTCGGGTATCGTAATACGCGCGCAATAGGAATTCGATTATGTTATCAAATCAATTCACTTACCCATCAGCAAGTTTTTTTTTTTT
>JAFFZH010012576.1:1288-22626 GCA_018420115.1 Euura saliciscinereae
CGATTTTGAGAAAATCGCATTCAAAAAAAAATCACAGCACCGCCTTTGTGCTTTTTTCGAAATTTTTTCATGACAACCGACAGGACTCTTATTGTGCTCTGTTGTGCCGCTGAACGATATGAGATTACGAATCATCATTAGCCCAGAAACTGAATTTGAAATTTGTGATTTTTCATAGGGTGAATAGTTTTTCAACGTTGACCAAGACCACCAAACTTTCAAATCTTGAAATTCCACGACTTGTGCTAAGTTGTGCTCGTCGAGCGCGACAACTTTCCATCGGGTCACGAGTCGCTGAAGGGAGCCCTTCCGCGGTTCCCAAGGGGTTACTGACTAAATCACGATGGAAAAAAAGCCTGTCAGTAAAGAATTTGTCTCCTGGCAGAGCGGTAAAAAAGACTTCCCGGTTAGTAGAATCGCTCTTTACTCCGCGAAAATACGTAGCAAAATCGGCCTTTCCGTTCAGAAGCAGTATACTCATAACAACAGATATTACAAGTTCGTGTCATGTTCGGAACCAAACACCTTTCATCTGAAACATTCTTCAATAGCAGCTTATGATTCCTAGATTCCTAGATATTGGCATGCGTACTTTTAGGGTACAGCAGGTATTCCAAACAAGGTTGGTGCGTGAGACTGATTTTGCCACAAGTAGGAATGGGCGATTTCGATTTGATTAATCGACAATCGACTCTTTCGAAGCCGATTAATCGATTTTCGATTCGATTTTCATCATCCGATTAATCGCTGAATTGATTCACAGATTGCCAATTCTCAAAACCGTTTCTCATCAATTATTCAATCCTTTTCTCATAGAATACGATACCTATGTATTACATTTAATAACAAAGAGATAAAAAATATTTTAAGTAGTTGCGAAGAAATTGTTATACAAATTGACATTGCAATATTGAGAGAAAATTTCTAGTCTTCAATTCGAAAGAGCCATTATAATTGAGTCTAGTCAATAAAAAACATTTATTATCTGTAAGCTGTTGATACAAAATGTTGAGCTGAGCGATCTAACGGTACGATATGAAGCTGTTGTCAGCCCGTTGTTATTTTATGTAGTGTTCAGTGTGTCTCCTGTCAAAGTATTTTTTTTTTCAACTTTTCAAATGAACTCAGAGAGTATATTGCTTTACGTAATCATGGTAATAGTGTAACTTCTTATCATTTATGACCGACATGGAAAAACGAACGGATGTTTCATATTCCTTTAAATTCAACTATTATTACTTCGACACGACCATTTATGTCTAATCGATGATCAAATCAATTCTGCAGAATCGCTTCTAATTATAGTCGATGAATCGATTCAATCGAATCGGAAATTTTCAGAATCGAGTTTTTAGAATCGATTATTACTTTGAGCGATCGCCTATCTCTACACAAGACATTAGCAGAGTAGCAGGCCTAGAAATACATCACCGTGGCTGGTCCCAACGCGACCTGTCACTAGTCGTAGTGGAGTGGGGATGCCGAGAGCGTCGCGTCGACGTTCTGGGTCTAGTAGAGTGGGGGACACCAGCGTATAGCATAAACGCGGCAACACGCACGCGCACTCGACGTTCTAGGTCTAGCCGAGTGGGGATACCGGCCTATATAAAGGAGCGAGCGCCACGGCACGCACGAATATTCTGACGTTGATGCTGTTGGACTTTTGCCTTCTCTATGTGATACCTCTCGTCCTACTTTAGATTGGTTGTCTCTGCATCAAAATGTCTGATGAAAGACCGCATATATCGCGGCTGCAGCAGTTACTTACCCAGCCTGAGTACCGTGTCGTATTTGACAATGATGGTAAGGTTGTTCGTCCGGGCTCTGAGATTTTCAAGAGATTATCCAGAATATTGCTACCCGAATTTAAAAACATGAGCCCTAAAAACATTTATACGATTCTTAAAATGAATCGCTATAACATGTCTGATATTATATTAGACGCTCACAAAATCTGCAGGCTTGACGATTCTAATAATTCTGACTATGCAATTTCGAAAAAAAAATGCTAGCATGGATGATGTAATCGAGTTCAGAATCGATGTGACAGATGTCTGGTCGAAAATTCAGCCTGAGTCGGTTGAATACGAGTTCACAAGCGGCAGAAAACGAAAAATTCACACGTTGAGACGATACACGTGGACCAGCGTGATATATGAAAGAATTCATTTGAAGACAAGTCTACCGTGTGCTTTGAATTTCGAAAATGCAAAGGTTTCAGGAAGTGGCATTTTTGTCACTGTTTCCGGGGAATGTCCTGAATGCAAGTGCGATTTCACCGGAATAATTGCGAACGAGCCTAAGCGCGGTGAAACTGTAACCATGGAATGTGAGATACAGGGATTCGATTCCACTATCGAACATGTTCAAAAACGACAACTAAAGGGGACTGAAAGGGTTGCAGTATCAACGAAGTTAGTAGACGAGAATATGCTCGCTAGCGACTGGAGGCGCAAGGAAGCGGATCGCCTTATTCCCCGTGTCGGTGACGCTGAACCACCTCATATATACAAAGGTCGGGTACTTCGAACGGCTAAGAAACAGCGTCAAAACAAAGTACTGGAAATCGAGTCAACCAATGTATTCGAGAGTCTGCATTTAATGAAATATAGTTCAAAATATGAGGGTGCCATCAGGCGAATCGGGTTAGATCCGTTCATTGTGTACTATTGGACAAAAGAGCAAGAAGCTGTATTTTATAACTATCACGATGTGGTATGCATTGATGGGAGTGGCTCAGTCGCGAACAAGATTAAACTCCCCAATGAGGATTTATCCCCGCATATATACTTGTACCAAATAGTCACCCGAGTTGGCGACAAATTTGTACCGGTAGGTCAGAAGCTTTCAGCTGTACAAGGTTCAATCGATCTTACGGCTTGGCTCAAGACACATCTGCATTCTGTGTTTTCAAAAGGATCCACGTATCATGTCCCTAAAGAATGTATCACTGATTTTGATAAGGCACTCCTTGGAGGTGTGGCTCAGGCCTATGCTAAGCAGCCCAGTCTCAAACACTATTTGAAAGTGTGTTTCCGACTACTGCAGCCTTCCAGCACCTGCGAAATACCACCCTGCCTTCTGCGATTAGACATACGTCATTTTTCCAACATGGTGGCCAGGTGGAAATGTTTCGCAGATAAATCAAACGGGGTGCGGAATCTTTATCTCAGAGCTGTGGCAATTTTGCGAAAGCAAGAACAATTTGAGGAGTTCACTAAAGTAGCAAAATCTATTCTGATCCTTGCTCTAGGTGCTAATGGGGATATTGGTCGTTTGGCCGAGACGGCTCGCTCACATTTGTCTTCATGCATCAGAGGTGAGCTGTTGCCGGGTATGAGCGATGAAGATCTTACTATATTGGTCAAGATGAGACCAACGGAACGCTTTTCGAATCGGATTACCTCACGAATAGTAGTTTAGACCAGTGGGTAAATGACTTATATTGCGAGTGTACGAATTTAGTAAAAAGCGAACCGAAAACTGAAAATATGAATGGCTACTTTTGCCTTGCTTTCGCTAAAAAATTAAAAGCTCTATTGCCGTATTTTCCACTCTTCAGTGAGGTTATGCGAGGTGTCTTCAAATATGGATCTGTAAATGCTACTTCTGCAGCAGTAGAGTCTGAATTTAATGACGTGAAAAATCGCACGTTCAGGAAATTTTCACTGCCTATGCAAGCCGATAAGTTTGTTGCAATGCACATTTTATCTTTTTCGGGTAGGATAAAACTGGCATTGGCTGAAAAAGACATGGATGGTGTGGCTGAAGAGAAGTATGGCGAGACAATTGATGATCCGCCCAATCCAGGCTTTCTAGATGTAGCTGTCCTACGAAATGATAAAAGCATTGAAGGAACAACAACAATCTGTGATGTTCCTCCTGTGGGTCCTCCTGTCGTTCCTTCTGACGGTCCTCCTGTCGGTCCTCCTGTCGATCCTCCTGTCGGTCCTCCGGTCGTCCCTACTATAGTTTCACCAGTGGTTCCTTTTGTCGTTTCTTCTATCATTCCAGCCCTCGTACGAGCTTCTAATGCCGCATGCTCGCAGATGAATGACGACTCAATCGCTGAACTCGAAGAAATGAGAGCTGAGCATAACTGGCGCAACAAGAATTATAGTAAAAAAGCCAAAGAATTTCGATATGCTGATCCGTGCCCACTGTTTGTTGCATCACCCGATAAATTCAGTTCACTGCCAGTCATACCTAACGGACACAATTGCCCGAACGTTCGCGACAAGGGTGTCACTACTTGCTTATCAAATACCTGCGGCTTTGACAGTATTTGTCAGATAATTGCATCTACGGCATACGAAAATGACAAAAATAAGCAAATGCTATTGAATGGGAAATCCCCAGTCTTCGAATGTGCAAAGATTCTAATCGAAGAGGGCTTGAAGGCCAATTTTTTCAAAGCAAGAGCAAAAGCCTTAGCAAATATTGACTCACTGAAGCCGGAACGACATCGCAGGAATATTGTAAAAGTAAATGCAGAGTCAAACATTGGGGACATGGTAAAATATGTATTTGTATCCGATGCAATTAGCTGCACGGTAACAACCTATTGCTCGATCTGCGAAGTCAGTACGGTTGCCGAAGAGGCTGTTGTATGCGTGAATTATACAGTGCTATCCGAAGAAGGTCCAAGCCAACTACTAAGGGCTATTGAAAATGGTACACACCCGCCAATACATTGCTGCAAGCAACGTCCCACTAGAGAGGTGCAGTATGGTGATGTATTATTTATCGAGACAGATTGTGGAACAGGGACTGTAGCACTTGGGGACTTCCCATACCACCTACAGATCACGAATCGTCAGTACATTTTGGCAGGTGTAATAGGGTATGAAGGTTCATATAATGTTAAGGCCCTTGGCCATTATACCAGTTACGTGAAAGCTGGCGAACGCTGGTTGTTCTACGACAATCGCCCCAAGAAGCCAAAATCTACGCTGGTCAGCGGCGATGAGCAAGCTCAAGTACCAATGTGCGTATACGTGATCACGTGAATGTAGGCCGGTGACGAACGGTTGTTCGATGTTATCATTATGCAGACAACAAGAAAATATAGAATATTTTTGAAAATGTACAAGATATGAACAAGAAAAAATACTGCCAATGTGCAACTGAAATGGAGTCATGAAAAAAATGAATTATTTTTAAGTATCGTTTTAATAAACTTTTGTCAGATTAATAAATCTATGAGGATATCATACCCGGGGGAAAATGGTTCATAACATATATCTGTAGAATAATTATCTATTCCCTATCTATATAAAGGAAATTGCACCTCGAATCGGCCGGATTTTATAGCTGCGCTCTCATACAAATATTTTTTTTTCAACGACAAAGCGCAATAATTAATTCATGTTTGCCGAAAAAAAATCCGACCAACGTTCAAATATACGCGTCGGCTCTTTTTACATACATGACACGTAGAAAAAATTTGGATCGGTTCAAACGATCAGATGTCAATTCTTGTCCGTTTAGAGGTGGAATTCACTTCGCTTTGAAAGAAGTTTAAAGTTTCCTTATTTGAATTTTCGCGCCCGTGCGACTGACCCACGTGGCGATGTTGACAAGCTCGCATAGCGCGCGCTAGCATCATGGCGGTGTTCCAACGAATGGTTTCACTGTGTCGTATAGTTCTCGTCCATCGTGCAGCTGCAGTTTATCATGTCCACAAAATAATCAAAACGAGTAAGTATTTATCTTGTCATATACGCTCATATTTAGGATAAAAATCATCCGACAGAATTAATATACGAATCGCCCTATCTGAATATATACGTTAATCCATGTACACTCGGACCCCACTTATTTGACCACCTCGGGGCCAGGCGCCTTCAGTTATTTGACGAAAGTAGGGGCCCCCACTCCTCGTCTGCAAATGGCGGCCGTCGGCTGCGCGCCCGTGCATTATTTCATGATTCATACTCAACGCCATTACCGGTTTTACGCTCGCGTTGTTTCGACACGTGATATTAGATTGCGAAATTTGTGTGTATAATTATATTTATGTCAGACTGATGACCTTGCACCAAAAAGATGGCAGGAAAACAAAATGCAGGTAAGATACAGTTAATTTTGTACGCACATTTCGAATCGAATGTGTTAAGTAACTTTTGACGTGAAGTGAGGTTATGGTTATCGGTCTCGTGACTTAAACTAAATTTCTCTTCATTAAAAGAACTGACATTTTTTCCTCACAGATGGGAATTTACAAAAAAAAACCAAAAAAACACCCAAGTACACACAACTATCGCTGGCAGATAAATGTCTGATTCTGGAACGTCTAGAGGCTGGTGAAGCGAATGGTGTAATCGCCAAGGATTATGGTGTTGTTCATTCGGCGGTGTCGTACATAAAAAAAAAACAAAGAAAAAATATATGAACAGCGCGATCTTCTTGAAAAGCAACAAGGAACCGATAAAAGGACTCGCCTCACTACCCCAACAGATATCTCCGCGTTGGAACAGGGAGTGTACCGATGGTTTTGTCAGAAAAGATCTCTCGGGGAACCAATATCAGGTATAATATGAAATCAATTTTTGATAGATCTAAAAAATACAAAATAAATAAATGTAGTGACATTAATCTTTATCGATTCATTAGGTCCGTTGCTTCAAGAAAAGGCGCTACTTTATAATGAAAAGCTTGGCGGATCGAGCAGCTTCCGGGCCAGTCATGGCTGGATACACAGGTTTAAGGGCCGCCATGGGATACGCGAGCTCTGTATGAAAGGTGAAAAACTATCAGGCGACACTGCAGCCAGTTCTGAATTCATCGCAGAGTTAAATAGAACTATCGAAGAAGATGAATATGATTTAGACAACATCTACAACGCAGATGAGACTGGCCTCGCATGGAAATCTTTGCCACGGAAAACCTTAGCAGCACGAAATGAAAAGGAAGTAGCAGGTAGAAAAGTGCTGAAGGATCGCGTAACTGTGATGGCTTGTGCCAATGCATCCGGTACGCATCGCATTCCACTCTTAGTTATTGGTAAATCTAAAAAGCCAAGATGTTTCAAAAATGTCCACAAAATACCAGTCAACTACCGAGGACAACCCAGTGCATGGATCGATCGTCAAATCTCCACTGATTGGTACAGATCCATTTTTTTACCAGCTATCAAGCAGAGGTGTGGTCATGAGAACAAAAAATTTTTATTACTACTTGATAATGCACCCTCTCATCCATCGGTAGACGACCTAAACTCAATTGATGAAAACTGTACAGTCATGTTTCTACCCCCAAACGTCACAGCAATCATCCAACCGATGGACCAAGGGGTTATAGAGGCTACGAAGAAACATTATAAGAAAACTCTTCTTCGAAAACTCTTACTGGAAGAAGAGATTGATCAGGGCGATACTGTTACCCATTTTCTAAAAAAGTGGTCCATGCTTGACTGCTGTGTAACAATTGCACAGGCATGGGAAAGTTTAACCAATGCGACATTGCGAAATGCCTGGAAAAACATCCTACCGACCACCGACAGAAACCCTGCAATTCCAGATAGAGAAAACGAATGTGGACTCCGACATCTGGTCAACAGGATTCCAGACTGCACGGACTTCACCGAGGAACAAACACAAATGTGGCTCGACGAAGATACCTCACAGCCTGCCTGGCATATTTTGAGTGACAACGAGCTCCTAAACCTCAGTCAGCCAACCGATGAAGAAATATCCGACCACGAATCAAATGATTCGCAAGAGGAAGATGACTACGATGACGCTCTAGAGTTACCTGCACCACGTGAAGTATTAAAAAACTTGGACTCAGTCGTTCGATGGTATCAAAGCCGATGGGAGAGTGAGGAGACTGTCTTTTCTTCACTGTATAAAATCCGTCAAGTGGTAGAAGATCTAATTTTGGAACCTATGTGCCTCACATAATTTGTTTCTCATCTATGCGGACGATACATGTGAACTATCAAACCTATAGCTTTAAGTGATCTATTATAGCCTGTAAGTCATAGGTATACATAATACAAAGACTGAAGTAATCTACTCGTACTACAAACATATTTCTAAGTTACCTGTTGGTAAATCAAAGACTCATTTCACTCGTACCATGTAATATAGCTTTAAATTTTGTTATCTTCATCTTGATTTTAATTAAATACATTATTTTATCTACTACATACTTCAACAGACTCAAATTTGTGGCATTACCTTGAGTTATATGTATATTTTGACTTTTTAAATCCTCCTATTTGAAACCCATAATTTATAAGAATAAAAAAATTTGCATTTAATCAATCATAGATATCATTGATAGAAATATTTAATTTATTCCTGCATTCCACCAAACAAATATTCATACCATGAACAGAAATCTCGATCCATAGAAATACATATTATAAATTAAAATTAATTGCTAGATAGTTTTCGATGGTACATACAACATTGAAAAATTATCTATTTGTTGCTTGTCAATATTTCAAAGGCTGGCCATTAAAAAATGGAAAATTCATATAAACGGACCAGAATAATTTTTATATCATGGGCCCGGTGACACTATACTACGGCCCTGAGTAGAGGCTTACGCGGCCCAGTGGTGGGGGTAGAGGGAGTCAAATAACTGGGGCGGAATCGGTCAAATAAGCGGGGCCGTCAAATAAGTGGTGGTCAAATAAGTGGGGTCCGAGTGTATCGAACATCTGACGGGTTTGAGCTTATGTACCGTACATTTTCCGACTATTGTGACATACTGAAAAGATTAGATTTATGGCACTTTAGTTATCAATTGTTGTGACTATATCGCTTTTGCTCTAAAAACCGGTCATCTCGGGGCTGATCAGCTTATATCAGGTTATAACGCTGGTTATTCAGGCGAGATCCAAGATAGCCGGTTTTTCAAGCAGAATTCGAGATACTCGGTTTTGACGCAAATCCCAAGAAGGCCGGTTTTATTACGTGCCTGCCATGTCATTTTTACCAATTTCCCTCCTAAGAGGCGCCGCAGAGCTCTTCGTCTTAAGGGGAGACTTCGGCGAAATTTTGGGCGAAAATAGGTTTTGAAATTCTTACAATATTAAATAGATCAGATGTATAAAGAAATCTTTTCGTAACACCTGCATGGGAAGTTCGACTCCGCGCACTGTAGAGGGTGCGCGAAATGGCTGATTCCCTTACCGGACGAGAGCCGTGCCGGAATGTGAACATTCCGGCACTCCGTGTCCACATTCCACATGTCCACATTCCGGCACGCTCCTCGGTCGGTAAGAGGATCAGCTATCTCGCACATTCTCCACAGTCCGCGAAGTCAGACTTTCCATATCAGGTTTTATACAAAAAATAGGATGTGGATCTCGTGCAACTTTCCGCACTTGATGCACAATATACTATTTCGGTGGGCAAAATCTTCTTTGCAAGGTTCCTTGCTCTTACACTCTCATCGCAGGAGGCTGACATTTTTTCCACAGTCTATTCTACCATTATTCAAAAACTGCTGGAAGTCTTTTTTCTTATACCACCTCCAATAGCGATTTTCAGAATTTCAGCAGTTCCTCCCAAAGTCTATGGCTCGTAGATTTTCGTTGATAGCTTACAGTCTTCGCTCGATGCTAGCTTAGCGTTAGTCGCGCCCTACCTATGTTCATCTCATTTATTTTATATTGTTTTCTTTCTACGGTTTCTACTTTCTACTTCATACTATTGGTATATTGTCCGCTTACATATTTTTATTCAAACTTGTTGTGTTGTTATCATTGTACTGATTCTGAAAGGGCTGTGATATTTGAATGATTTTCCAAATATTTTGGCAGATTTCAATTATGTTAGCGCAGTATCGGGTGGATGCAGGATGTGGGTTAAGCCGGGATAATAACTCAAGATGTTTTGGATCCAATTCGATAAGTATATTTTAACAAGCGTTACGTCGTCAACGATTTTGGTAGATATGAGATCAATGATGGCTATCAGCGGAAGTGGGAGTATCGGAGAAAGTGCCCAAGCGAGAGGCGCTTGGGTCGATCGATAATCGATATATATACAACAAGATGTCCGCCGCACCTGCGCAAGGGCTAGGGCGCGAAGGATTGAATCCGCAGGAACTGCAAGTTCCAACACGCCCTACTCGATCCGAGCGATCAGGAGACTTATCAGTTTTCGTTGTATACGGACCTCAATCCCAATGACTCGATACAAAAATAATGTTTCATTCTTGGTAGAGCCTTTGTGAGTACATCGGCAGTCATCTCTGCGGTCGGGACCGACTGAAGTTTCAGGGTGCCGTCTTTGACGGCTTGGCGGACGAAGTGATGTCTCACGTTAATGTGCTTCGTCCTGGCGTGGAAAATTGGGTTCTCCGTCAGGTTTTTGGCCCCGTGGTTGTCACAGAAAACCGTGATCTGGGCGAGTTCTTGGTGTCCGAGCTCTGTCAGGAGTGATCGCAGGTGGGCGGCCTCCTTTGCTGCCTCGGCGAGGGCCATATACTCGGCCTCGGTGGACGAGAGGGCGACCGTTCGCTGCTTTTGAGCCTTCCAGCTCACTGCGGCTGCGCTCAGGAGGAAGGCATAGCCGGTGTAGGATCTGCGGTCCACCGTACAGTTCCCCAGTCCGCGTCTGAGTATCCACGGACATTATCGTCTGTTTTTCTAAAACATAGGACAAAGTTAGAGATGCCTTGGAGGTAGCGTAGCACGCGCTTGGCGAGTCCCCAATGCGTTTAGGTGTAACAATGATTAAATTGAGCTAGGAGCTAGGTGCTAGGAATTGAGCTCGTGATGTATGCTAGGTCGGGGCGCGTCGCGATTGCTAGATACATTAGCGCTCCGACAAGTTCTCGGTAGGGTTTGACGGGGCTGTTTTCTCCGTCGTTCCTCTGCGCCTGAGTTTCTGCGGACTCGCGAACCTTGGGTTCCCCAGGTGTGGATACTGGGTTGGAGTCTGCCATGTTGAACCGTTCGAGGATCTCTAGGATGTATTTTCGCTGTGACAGCGAGATGACATCTCTGGTCTGAGCGATTTCTATTCCCAGACAGTATCGGGCGAGCCCCAGATCCTTGATTTCGAATTCACGAGCCAAGCCTCGTCTCAGTTTGTCTATCCAGTCTTTGTCCTGTGAACAAATTAGTATATCGTCTACATAGATTAGTGCGAGTATTTGTGTACAGCCACGCTCGGCGTGGTATAGGCACGGGTCAGCACTGGTGGGTGCCAGTCCTAGCTGGCGGATGACTCCGTCGAGTCGAGCGTGCCACTGTCGCCCGGCTTGTTTAAGGCCGTACAGTGCCCTCCTCAACGAACAGACCTTGTCGCCCGTTCGAGCCTCTCGTAGCATCTGTGCTGCCTTCCTGCCGATGGGGCTGTTGTTTCCTTCACGTCGAAGGATTTCTTCAAGGACTTCCTCGAGCATCTCAGGCCTTTCCATGTAGACTTCTCGGTCGAGAAATCCGTTGAGGTAAGCCGTCACAATGTCGATTTGATGGATCTCCATGCCCTTTCTCACAGCCAGGGCTACGATCATGCGCATCGACTCCAATCTTGCGACTGGGGCAAACGTTTGGACAAAGTCGACGCCAGGGCGTTGGGAGAATCCTCTTGCGACGAGTCGAGCCTTTCGACGGCTCAGTGTTCCATCTGGGTTTTGTTTCGTGGTGAAGACCATGCGACAACCGACCACTGTTCGGCCTTGCGGGCGGTCGACCAGCATCCAGGTATCTCTGCTGAGGATGTTTTTGAACTCTACCGTCATCGCATCCATCTACTCGCCTGATTGCGGTCCAGAGATAGCTTCTCGAAATTGTATTTCGGCGACGTTGGCTGCGGCCATCACGAGGTTTGCCTCGTGGAATACTTCATCGTCATCGTCTTCGCTTTCCGGCTGGTTGTCGGAGGCGGGGTTCCCTCTCGTTTGGCTTCGATTCCGTTCGGAGCCTGTGCTTCCCACGGTGTCCACGCTTACTGTGCGATGTAGCTTTCGTGGCCTGCCGCGGCTTCCTGTACGTAGAATTCTGGGTCTACCCGGCCCTCGACGAAGTTCTTCGGCGGGTACGTTGGCCTGATCCTGTGGGATCTCCATGAGCGGGGTTACTTCCATTTCCAGTATAGCTGCCGGACTTTCTTCCTGCTCGCCGTTGCGAGGCCTGATGCCTCGGAAATCTTCGGGTTCAACCCCCTCGGCTCTAGTGCGAGCCGTCACTGACTCTTCGCCAAATCTCACGTCCCTGCCGACAATCACTCGTTTCTCTCTCGGTATCCAGACTCGGTAGACCTTGCTGACGTCTGAATATCCGACTAAGATCCCCTCTTTCGCACGTTCGTCAAATTTTCCCTTTGACGGGGTCTTGTCGTGGACATATGTCTTCGTGCCGATGACTCGAAGGTGTCGGAGGTCTGGGATCTTTCCAACCCAGAGCTCGTGCGGCGTCCTTCCCTTCAGGCTGCTTGAAGCACATCGGTTTCGCAAGTAGTTTGCGGCCTGGATTGCTTCCGCCCAAAACGACATCTCCAGGTTCCCCTGGAACATGATGCAGCGAGCCATCTCTTCAAGGGTTCGGTTCCTTCTCTCGGCTACACCATTCTGTTGTGGTGTGTGTGGAATCGAGTTCCTTCGTCGGATTCCCTGTTCCGCCAGGTAGGCGTCGAACTCTCCGTTGATGTATTCCCTGCCGTTGTCGCTCTGTAGGATTTTGACCCGCTCACCGGTGAGGTTCTCGGCGTAGGCCTTGTACTCTTTGAAGGCCCGAAGAGCCTCGCTTTTCTTCTTCACGAGGTAGACCTCGCCCCACCTGGTACAGTCGTCGATGAAGACTACGAAGTACGATGCTCCTCCCTTTGAGTTTACCCTCATTGGCCCGCTCACGTCCGTGTGAACGATATTCAGCCTGGTCGAGCTTCTGTTCGCGCTCGGTTTGTAGGGCGATGCGACAAGCTTGCCTTTTGTGCATGTATCGCATGGCGGTAGCCTGTTCTCGCCTTCGAGGTCTATTCCTGAGACGATCTTCTTCTTCGTCATGTCCACCAGGTCCCGGACGTTAAGGTGTCCCATCCTCTGGTGCCAGAGCCCTAGGCTCTTTGAGCCTCGGCTGGTCTGCGCTGCTCTAGCCTCCTCCGTTTCTTCACGGAGGTAGTACAGGTTCCCCACGCGGTCGGCAACCATCCTAATCGATCCATCGGAGCTCCTCACGACCGCCTCGTTCTTCCGAAACACAACTTCGTGCCCTCGGTCCGTTATCTTCGATACGGACATCACGTTCGTCCTTAGGTCCGGGACGAATAGTGTTCCCTCGAGGTTTATCGGGCGGCTAGCCGATCCGTCCGATATCAGTAGCTGTACGGTTCCCTTGGCTTCCACATTCGTTGATGCGTCGCTGGCCAGGTTCAGCTTTGATCGTTGTAGGTTCGTGACGTTGACGAAAATGTCCTCGTCGTGGCATACGTGTGACGTGCACCCGCTATCGAGGCACCAGCGATTATCCTTGCCGTTTGCGTCAGCTTGGTAGGTCAGATTCTGCTCCATCTCGCTCACGATGTACACGTTGTCTTCTTCGGTTGCTGGCTCCCTCTCTCTGCTTCTGAGGGCAATCGGTGACCCTGTGTCCCACTTTGCGACACTTGAAGCATCTCATCCTGGTGTCGCTCTTCGCTTCGGGATTGTCTTCGACTGGTTTCGGGTTGAACCGCTTCTTGATCGCCCCTTTTGACTTTTTCCATGCCATCAGCGCCCCAGCATCGCCGTCTTGCTCTTTCTGGCGCCGGGCCTCGCCTTCCTCGAGAATTTTCACCTTCAGGGCCTCTGCTCCAGGTAAGTCGTCTCGGGACTCGATGGCACATCTGAAAACTTCATAGCTCGGTGGGAGACTATATAGGAGCAATATGCTCAACAGCTCTTGATTAATTTCTACGCCCATGACCGTAAGCTTATCAACCGCGTGGAAAAACCGATTGATTTGCTCTCGCACATCGTCGCCATCTTGTAATCTGTGGAGTACCAGCTTCTTCAACAGGATGGCCTTCCTCGCAGGGCCCTTGGACGCGTAGATACCTTGCAACTTCAGCCAGATTTCACGTGAGGTCTCGCACCCCCGTATCTGTTGCAATTCTACAAATCGGACTTAGCTTGTCTATCTCCAGGGCGCCATTCGGTGAGTGCTGCCCCGTCTGCCTGCGACGCTGCAGGCATCGGAGTTTCGCCGCTTGTGTACCTCCACGTTCCGTTCTTTGTCATCACCGCTTCGACCTGCATACTCCAGGAGTCGTAATTGTCTTTGGTGAGCAATTCGATCCGCATCGAACCCGCCATCCTCTCCGTGGGTCGGGAGGGCGATGATCCACAGGTACACGAGATAGTCCGAACACGTGCACGAGGCACTCGCGAATTTTCAAACACGCCGGCCGACTACTTTCTATTTCGCGGTTTATTTTCCACCGCATCCACGCGCTAGGTTAATTCTGGGCCCATAACCTGTTAGCGCAGTATCGGGTGGATGCAGGATGTGGGTTAAGCCGGGATAATAACTCAAGATGTTTTGGATCCAATTCGATAAGTATATTTTAACAAGCGTTACGTCGTCAACGATTTTGGTAGATATAAGATCAATGATGGCTATCAGCGGAAGTGAGAGTATCGGAGAAAGTGCCCAAGCGAGAGGCGCTTGGGTCGATCGATAATCGATATATATACAACAAGATGTCCGCCGCGCCTGCGCAAGGGCTAGGGCGCGAAGGATTGAATCCGCAGGAACTGCAAGTTCCAACAAATTAACTATGTTATCTTGTTCTACAGGTTTTTCATCAACTGGTGGATTCATCGGGCATCAATGTATGCACCTTTCGGAGAACTGTGTCTTCAAGAAGTCAAAACTGTTTGGTGAAACTTATTGTTAGTTAGTCGTGTAGGCTTGAAAAGAGCACAGTACGAATGAGATACCACTATATTAGAAATTTTTCCTTATTATGTTTTTGATGTCTATTTTACTTGTATGCCAGACTCTATTATAGTAGCTATACGTTTTCAATAATAACCTCTTTATATCATTTATTGTTAGATGTATACATATAACATAATATATATTTAGTTTAAATATGCATCACATATGTTCATCAGGTGAAATATGAGGGCATTAATAATTATGGTTTGATAAAATGTCGTACTCTTATATCAGGTTTCTTTCTATATAAAGCTGTGTTTGATGGTAGTATTCGCGGCATTTGAAATGTATTAGATATCCATATCCCAGACAGCAGACAAGTTGCAGCAATGTTACTGCAATGTTGCTGCAACTTTGCAGCAACGTTACTACAGGGTTGTAAGATTGCAGCAACGTTGCAGCAACATTACTGCAACTTGTTTGCTGTATGGGATTTTTGTTATGTTTAATTGTATCCAGCTTGTATGTACAATATATATTTTTTCAAATACAAAATTAATCGTCAGATGATATTTTTTACTACCCAGATCTATTCAATTGAATAAATGCACGAATGGATCAAACCTACTGGTAATATTGCGGCAACAACACAATATTGCAGAAATGCAATAAAAGCGGACATAGCAATCTTGCTGCAATCTTGCTGCAATATTGCCGCAATATTGCACACATTGCCGTGTGACATTGCAGCAATGTTGCTGCAATATTGCAATGCTGTATGGGCTGTAATTAACGGCCATATCTATATTAGACTTTCGATAAGTACCACAAGTGGTCCCAAAATTCATGTGTAGTAGTGGACAGCGAGGATGACGAAACCGAATCAATTTGCAGTACCTGTAACTCTTGCAAAAAGGAATAAAAAGCAGACCCCGTCTGTCTCGTCCCGTATAGGTACGGGGCGCAACTGGGTAAACGCTCTTCTGTCTATTGACTGTAAATAGAAACTTCCATTTCATAAATAATGAAAATGTCTTTCAAAGTATGTGATCTCAAACAGAAAGCAATGCTATATTCCGAAAACCATCCATTTTTCTTTTAATTCCAGAAACCAATATAGAGCTTCGAACATTAGGTACCTCGTACCGCCCCGGGTTTCCCTACAAGACAACACCGGGATTACTTGAGTTATTGCTCGAAAAATGTTCCGACGTCACCCTTCTGACCGACTACGATAGAAACTAGCCGGTTTTAGCCAAAAAGCTCATCGCTTTTTTGCGCAAGGCACGATCGCACAGTGCTGGTTTGTTTTGAAATAGTCTTCAAATTCCCCAAAAATTTCAAAATTTTGATTCGTGAATCGTGATTAGAAGGCTGAATTCCAAAGCTCGTTATTGTATCTTCAAAATTGACAAAGTTAGCAATCGCCATTTCTGAACCGAAAGTCGGATCGGCTCTAAAATAGTTATTTGTGTATCAAGGGCGCAAAAGGCGATTTTACGAGTATGCAATTTGCGGCACGAGCCGAAGGCGAGTTGCTGTAAAAGCAGACTCGCCATAATAGTCTTGCGCCCATGATGCACACGATGTTTTTCTCATCACCTGGTCTGCAGAAATGCCTCTTTTCACACCGAGTGAGCGGGCGGAAAACAGGATTTTGCGCCCTAGGGCAGGAAAAAGTCTCTTTCGCCCGCTTCTAGCGGGCGGAAAAAGACGTTTCCGCCCGAGGGCGAAAAGACCTGTTTTCCGCCCGCTCAAGAGGTATGAAAAGTGGCATTTTGCGACCGGGTGTGAGAAAAGAAATTTGCACATCTTCGGGGTAAAAAAAAGTATCCTCTGCAAATTTCACCGGAATCGGTTCAGCGGTTTGGCTAAGCTCGTGTTTACAAGCAACTTCAACAATTTTACACCGAGACACAGGTGCCGGAAAAATCCCCAAAAATTACCAAAATTTTGATTCGTGATTAGAAGACTGTATTCCAAAGCTCGTTGTTGTATCTTGAAAATTGACAAAGTTAGGAATCGCCATTTCTGGACCGGAAGTCGGATTAAGTACACAAACAAAATCTGACATCTCCAGGCTGAAAACAGTATCCAGTGCAAATTTCATCAAAATCGGGTCAACGGCTTGTCTGAACTCGTGGTTACAAGCAACTTCAACGATTTGACACCGAGACGCAGGTGCCGGAAAAATCCTTAAAAATTTCCAAAATTTCGATTTGTGATCAGAAGACTGTATTCCAAAGCTCGCTGTTGCATCTTGAAAATTGAAAAAGTTAGCAATCGCCATTTCTGGACCGGAAGTCGGATCAAGCTGTACACAAACAAAATTTGACATCTGCAGGCTGAAAACAGTATCCAGTGCAAATTTCATCAAAATCGGGTCAACGGTTTGTCTGAACTCGTGGTAATACAAGCAACTTCAACGATTTGACACCGAGACGTAGGTGCCGGAAAAATCCTAAAAAATTCCCAAAATTCCAATTTGTGATCAAAAGACTATATTTTAAAGCTCGTTGTTGTATCTTGAAAATTGACAAAGTTAGCAATCGCCATTTCTGGACCGGAAGTCGGATCAAGTATTCAAACAAAATTTGACATCTGCAGGTTGAAAACAGTGTCCAGTGCAAATTTCATCGGAATCGGTTCATCGGTTTGGCTGAACTCGTGGTTACAAGCAACCTCAACGATTTGACACGGAGACGCAGGTTCCAGAAAAATCCTCAAAAAATCCCAAAATTTCGATTCGTGATCAGGAGACTGTATTTCAAAGCTCGTTGTTGTATCTTGAAAATCGACAAAGTTAGCAATCGCCATTTCTGGACCGGAAGTCGGATCAAGTACACAAACCAAATTTGACATCTGCAGGCTGAAAACAGTATCCAGTGCAAATTTCATCGGAATCGGTTTAGCGGTTTGGCTGATTTGGTGGTTACAAGAAAGGGGGGGGGGGGGTCACATACACCACTCTTGAAAATGCTCAAAAACGACTACCCAGGTGCCAAAACGTGCTCCCTACATGATTTCAGAATTTTTACTCGATCCGACGTTTTTTGCGATGGCGAATGTATAAGGCACTCCATTTTCTACGATCGTGCCTAAAAATTATGCAAAAATTGTGATGGAGACAAATGTGCTTGGAAAGCCTTGCAAGCCTTGCAGGCCTTGCAAGCCCGATGGAATCATGCGGGTTAATGACGTTAATTCGAAGTACAGATACTTCATTGCTCGGTACATTGAATCAGCATTGGGGAGAAAAAAAATCTGGTGGGAGTTTGCCTAGATATAAGAATGCGCGAGTAGTGGGGCGGAGATTAAAATATGTAATCAATAGTAATATCAGAATCAGAACCAACGCAATTGAGGACAAGGAGCAAGGATCTAGGGACAAGACGACCATCAGACGATGAGACTCTGTGAAATTAACAGAAATTAATATACGGTCTACCCAGGGGTGCCACGTGAATGTGAGGCACAGTGGGTGCTAAGAGCGGATGCTAGTTTTCACTGAGTGGAAAATACGGTGAGTTGAAAGTACACAGTATTGCTATATTGCTATATTGAGAGATGTCGCTATGTATTTTCTGGTTTCCGACTTTTTATTTCTATATTTTTCTTCTCATTAATATTTTCTAGTGCCTCTTCAGGATCCCGTTAACGAAACGTTTCTAATCTTTTTTTTCGGGCCTGCTGGGTTCCGTCGTCTCGTTTAGTCGCTGCAATATTATATCCCCAAAAAATCTACGAGCAAAAAGTCTTTCTTCGCAAATACCCACCAACATTCGTCTTCCACAAAAAATCTTTCTACAGAAATACTCCCTAACAAAAATTAGTTTCAACAAAAGTCATCTTTCAAAACATTCTTCCTATGAAAAGTTTGAAATCAGATATATAAGTACCAAATACAAGAATTAACAATAAAATTATTGGTTTTTCAAATAATTTGTAATGTAATAAAAATTATGGGGTAAAGTTCTGACAAAGAAAATTTGAACGAAAACAATGAGAAGGTATATATTTGACTCAATCGGATTTGCCTCAGACAATATTATACACAAAATTATTCTACACGGCTTTATTATACACTGCGTTATTTTACACAACATTATTTGACATAGATTTTATTGAGCACGGTTTGACTTAGCGCGAAATTTGTAAGTGTCTATTTTCTCGCTACGCTATTATACACAGTTTTTTTCGTACACGGATGTATTTTGCACGGATTATACTTTACAAATTTTTGTGAAATCGAGATAAAAATATATTTCCACACAGTTTTTATTCTGCACGGCATTATTGTACACGAGCATTATTCTACACGACATGATCAAGCACGAGTTTCATTCTACACGGAGTTATTATGCACGAATTTTATTCTACACGGCGTTGTTGTGCACTAATTTGATTTTACATGACATTTGCCGATCTACGCCTTCGTTTTCACAATTCCTGCAGAATTCTCGATATTCGTCACTGTCAATCATTGAAATATTCGGGGGGAAAAAACATTGTAATGAATAGGCCAATGGCCTTGCTTTCGGATGAATACTTGTGAATGATGTTCAACTATTGCTGAAAATAATTGAACTCTTTGAAATTGGGGGAATGGGAAGGAAAGGTAAGTGAACAAAAAAATGCATCCACTTCAATTCCTTCCTAGAACACCTTCCCAGTTCCCAGAACACCTTCTGCGTTGTATCATGTGTGCCTGTGTGTGTTGTATCAGTGGCTGTCCTAACTTTTTCTAACCCTTCCCAGACCACCGTCTGCGGTGCATCATGTGTGCGTGTGTGTGTTGTATCATTGGCTGGCCTAACTTTTTCTAACCGTCAATGGCTGTCCTAACTTGTTCTAACCCTTCCCAGAACACCGTCTGCGTTGTATCATGTGTGTTATATGTATGTGTGTGTGCTGTATCATTGGCTGGCCTAACTTTTTCTAACCGTCAGTGGCTGTCCTAACTTCTTCTAACCCATCCCAGAACACCGTCTGCCTTGTATATCATGTAAAATCAAATTAGTGCACAATAACGCCGTGTCGAATAAAACCCGTGCATAATAACTCCGTGTAGAATAAATCTCGTGCTTGATAATTTCGTGTAGAATAATGCTCGTGCATAATAATGCCGTGCAGAACAAAAACTGTATGGAATAGTATATTGCGCACCAAGGGAGCAAAGGGCGTTTTCTCGCCTTCGGCTCGGGTGGCAACTCCACGCTCGGGAGTGAAAAGTCCGGCGACCGTGGTGCACACGATATTTTATTCCATACATGAACGGAGGCCGATTTCGCGGGCAGACCAGTGTTTACATTTAGGTTATGTGACGTACCGACCGAGCCGTACTGGTTGGTACGGCAGAGAAAACTAGGGAAGGAAGACTTTCAGGGAAAAAAAACTTTCAGGGAAAAAAGACTTTCAGGGAGGAAAAACTGGTCTTTCTTACCGAATAGTCTCCCAACGGAAAGAAAGAGTTCCCGGTCGGACGTTCATACAGCCCTTTTACCTTCTGCTTGTATTATGATGTACATAACCTATACGCAGACTTACATTAGCTGAATTATTTAAACTTTATATACTCATTACTAAATGTTGAGAAAATTTTACTTGGAAAATATTTGTCCGGTAGTAGTGTAACTTGTTTTTCGTGTATCCTCATAACCTGCGACTAATCATAACTGAAATTAATCGCGAATTCCGTATACCTGAAAAAATACGTATTCAATTACTCCTTCGACGTGTAAAAGTATATTCATGGATGTTACATCAATTTATAAATTGTAAATATAAATAACTTGCAATAATATTGGTGTAAATGTAAAACAATTTGTGTTCGAATGTAATCTAAAATAAATGAAATTCGTAAATTTATGATTGATATTTTCACCAAACGATGAATTTTGTATTTATGTACAATTGATAAAGCTATTGATAATCAATTCAACAAACCGTGGTAGTAAACAGTTTAAATCAGCCGGATTACATTTCAGCTGAGACTGTCCGACGCATGCGCAGTAGCTGATAGAAAGAGACATCAGGGACACCGAGAGCTATCTCTCTCGCCGGAACCCCCACCACCGCCGCCAGCGTTCCAGTTATATTATAGTTCAGTGGTTTCAGCCGCGGGTCCGGGCAACCGCAGAAGCTATCTTTCGCCCGCTTGAGAGATCTCCTCGCAAATCACCCGTCCAATCTATGACGTCGTAACAAAATATTTGAACGATACGAGTATTCTTGACCTCCAGTGTATTTTGACCATTTTTTTTTTTATCCTTTTTAAGTTGAATGGATTTTTTTCACGGGAAATAATGTCGGTGAATTGGCGATTCGAGTGAAAAAAGTGTACTTATCATCTTTTTTATCGCTCTAGAAATAATGTCCAAAAAGGCTTACATTAGTCTGGGTTTCCTAAGGTTAACGTATCCCTTCAAGTTTTTCGAGATAAGGGTACCTACAAAATTTGGAATGACATTCAAAAGTGATTGTTACTCAACGTCGAACATCGAAATTCAAT